>JBBBDQ010003061.1:0-78600 GCA_037127315.1 Ascarosepion bandense | reverse complement strand
AGAAAGAAAGAAAGAAAGAATAAGGAAATAAATAGGAGGAAATATCAAGAAAGAAAGAAAGAAAGAAAGGAAAGTATAAGGAAAGAAAGAAGTATGGAAATAAATATGAGAAAAAAATCTAAAAATTAAAAAATAAGAAAGAAAGAAAGAAAGAAAGAATAAGGAAATAAATAATAAAATATCTAACAATAAAATTAGGATAAAAGAAAGAAAGAAAGAAAGAAAGAAAGAAAGAAAACTATAAGGAAAGAAAGAAGTATGAAATTAAATAGAAGGAAATATCTAAAAATAAAAATAGGAAAAGAAAGAAATGAATGAATGAAAAAGGGGAATAAAATTGTGATAATTACCCGACGTTCTGTTTCCACCTTTACCTCCTTCTGCCACAAGGGTTTTGAATTTAGACAAACTTCCGTCGCCGGCTTTTTTGTAAGGACCCACTCCATTGTAGCCTCCACCGCCACCGCCAATACAAATGACATTCACGTATGTCAGACCTTCAGGAACAATGAGAATCCGGCTGGAGGTGAATTTTAAATAACCCTTCTGGAGCGTTCCATAGATTGAGAAGTTTGGATCTACACCGGGAAAAAGTTCCAGATTAGATTTGGTTACTAAAATTAAATTTAAATTTAAACTTACATTTGAGAGATATCTGAAAATAATTAAAAAACATCAGGTTCTAAAAAATTTCAAATATTTAAAAATTCCAACAAACACGTTTTAAAGAAAGTAGTAATGCGTATACATCTTTGTGCAAATTAATTGAAACAAAACAAATGATATTTTTCTAGGAGCTTTCACACTTTCACTGATAACGTATACGTCATCTCTTGGCGTTGTTTTTTTTCTTCCGACTGCATTTTTTTTATGTTTAGGACTGGTGGATCCAATTTGTTTCTTTCCCTTGATGACACGACTGACAGTTGATCGCTGACACCAAGAATATTCAAGATCGTTCTTTAAGATTTGCCAGTGTGTTCGTACAGCGTTACAATTTTCGTACATTTCTATGGAGTAACATTCATCGCAGACAATGGCTTGTTGCAGAACAAATTGACGCTCGAAACAGTAGTGCCTGGGCCTGATACAAACCTGATGCAATCAGCGATGACGCAATATTTTTCAAGGTCAAACAAATTTTATCATACACCTCGAAAATAGATTCATATTACTGCAAATGACCTAATCTGAGGAAAAAATAGAAATCGATTACACCCTGTCACTCCAGTGGCTCTAAAACGTACTGCATGGGGAAAGAAAGGAAACTAATGCAGTTGTTTCAATTAATTTGCGCAAGGGTGAATGTTTGGAAGTGTGTGTTAGTAAGTGCGTGTTCATTAAATATAGCGTTAGCGATTTTTTTTTTCTTTGAGAATTTCCGGCAAATTATTGTATTAGTCAAAAGGTTTGTTAGTTTTTTTCTTTTTTTTTTTTTTTTTTTTTTTTTTGTCTTTTTGGGTTTTTTTTTTTACCGTCAGATGACATCTGAAGCCTTTAGTTTAAAATAACTTAATCCAGAAAGATTTTAAGGAAATTTAACACAAGGTAAGTTACGCTATGATATCTTTGTCCGACACCACTCTTCTTCTTTTATGCGCCATGTCCTTTCAGGAAGGAAGCGATCATGGCTTTCCACATCTCCCTATTCCTGGTGACTCTGAGCACGCTTTCTTCTGTTTCACCATGCAACCCTCATTCCATCAGACGTTCTTAGGAGTTCTTGGGAAGTTCATAGGAGTTCTATTAGAGTTCAGTATAGCTATTAGGCAGTTGATATTAGTCGGCAGTTAACCGAATAACAAGGAGCTAGCTTTTAGTAGAAGATTACCAAGTTCCTAACATTTTGGGTGCGTTAAGTCGATTAGCAACCAACATAGCACGATTATAACCTTCAGTGCGAAAACTAGTCCCCAACAAATACTAAATATAAGGATTATGATCAATTCGGAAACTGTCCAATAAGAACTACTTTTCTCAGTTCACCTCACGATTCTTCAGAGCAACCATTTGCGATTCTACAATTTGATCATTTTGGGGGGACCGCCATAACTATGTAAACAATAATAAGTAAATGAATCTTAAAAAGCCTCATGCAGAATTTGAAATTAATTTTACGAATAGGTGTTTGAGCTAAATCGGAGAGCCGAGTTCGAATTTCGGTTGAATTTGTTGCATTCACTTATGCACAAATACCATTGGGAAAGTTATTAATCCGCTGCTTCTCTCTCCAGCTATGAGTTAAATAGCAAGACAGATTGATTGGGTTCTATAGCCTTAGTTGGCAACCAGTCTACCGCAGAAAGTAATGACAACCTACTGCTGGAAAATCTTCTACCTAGTCAGTCATGTTTCTTTCGAGACATGATCGCTCAAGCGTGTATCAAGTATGACACTTAACTGGCTGACTTAATGTTTAAATAATGGATAAATATTTATTTCGCATCCGGTATACTTGAAAAAAAAATTTTTTTTTTTCGACAAAAAAAGAAAACTTTTTTCAGCATTAGTCAAAAAGGAAAACTATTAAAAATCGAGATTCAAATCTTACCGGGTATGCATTTGACGGTATGACTCCAATTACCCTTTCGACAGACCATAGCAAACAGATTTGACAACGTGTAACCGGAGAAGCACTGGGCTGAAATGATCTTGTTGTGAGGCACCCACAGACCGGGTTCAGAGTTGACTAAACGCCCCAACGGAATTTTCGGCGTTTGACAGAAATCTGAAATAAACATTAAAATGAAGGCAAAATTAGATTTACAGAAAGAGTTAAACCGATCTATTCATTCAATTTTCACAACTAAGTTCCTGGTATTGCTGATAATGATGAAACCCACCAGCAATGGGGGAGATTAGTGTGTTAGCCAACAGTTCACGGTGGAGTCAAAAGTTTTTTAGTCATAGAAATAAATTTCTTCAAATATCTTCTTCGTATTTGTTGGGGACTAGTTTTCGCACTGAAGGTTATAATCGTGCTATGTCGGTTGCTAATCGACTTAACGCACCCAAAATGTTAGGAACTTGGTAATCTTCCACTGAAGCTGACTCCTTAGTATTCGGCTAACTGCCGACTAATATCAGCTACCTAGTAGCTCTCCTGAACCCCAATAGAACTCTCTAGAACTTCTAAGAACTTCCCAAGAATTTCTCAAAAACTTCTTGAGTTAACTTTTAATTAATTTTTATTAATATAGGAGGAAGAGTCCATTATCTGAGGAATAGGTGTGTTACATCATAACAGTAATTTAGCTAATAATTTTTATTTGTTTATACCATCTCTGACGCATAACAACGTTATACTTGAATACACATTTAACATGCTAAATGTAACAACTAATATAGAACGTGTTATAATCAATTTGAAGACTGTCCCATAAGAACTAGTGACCTCATCTTTATTGTCCTATTCATTATGTTTCAGCCGTTGAACGCTCTGACCTTCTTCAGGTCATATACGTTGGAATTTCGAACGGAAACTTTATTTAGTTAACGGGTGTACAACGGCCGAAACGTCGTGAATATGACAATAAAGTCGAGGAAAACTGTCCGAATCATGTAAATAAAGTAAATTGCGACAATACCTCATCTCGGAAATATAGACAGATGTCCCAGAGAGACAAGAAATTTTAGGAGGAGTTGAAATATTAAGTAAGTAATTCATCGAGGTTTTTATTCGGCCTTAACAGAATGCAGAAAGCACTGGACGGCCATTTCGTCCTATATTTGGGACTCATCAGCAGTGCGCATCCACTACCAGGAATTGAAACCCAGATAGTTACTTGGTGATAGTAGGCGTGACTCTGGGAGGCACAGTCCTATGGGTAAAAGAAGTTCAGCAGAGTTCCACCATGGAATATATGAATGAGCGGTGCTATGTCGAGTTTAATTCGTTAACTATTCGTCACCGGGCCCGTGGTACAGTTGACGTTCGCTTAATAACGCAACTGTCTGGGTTTCAATTCCTGGTAGTGGATGCACAAGGCTGATGAGTCCCAAATATAGGACGAAACGAATGAATTACTTACTTTATATATATATATATATATATATATATATATATATATATATATATATATATATATAGTTATCCGTAGACAGATCTGTTTCGCTGTATCACAGCTCATCATATATATATTCCATTTGTAATCATGTTATTACGCAACCTAGGTTTCTACCATGAGTGATGTCTTCAGGCGATTTGTATTGAACACTTTTAATACAAATGTGCACTGGTTTAACCTTATTTTGACCAGAAACTAAGTAATTAAACAATCAATATATATATATTAACGAAACTGGTTATAAACAACCGACAATTTGAAATGATTTGTTCGAACATTATTTTTGATCGATACTCGTATTTAAGTAGATATTCTGTTCATAATCAAACAGTATTATATTCTTATTTCTACCGGCCTGATTATCTACAATGAATTTTTGTTACAGAAATGTGTGTTATTCGGCAGGATTCGAACCTTCGACCCCTATTCTCATAGAGGAAGCCACCCATTGTTGGTCATTCGTGGTCGAGAGGTCTAAGACGCGCCAGATCAATTGGTAGCATCCCTTATGTGGATAGTGGTCGCAGGTTCGAATACTGCCGAATGATACACATTTTCGTAACAAAAATTTATCGTAAATAATCAGGCCGGTAGAAATAAGAATATAATACTGTTTGATTATAAACAGAATATCTACTTAAATACGAGTATCGATCAAAAATAATGTTCAAACAAATCATTTCATATATATATATATATATATATATAATAGCTCTGTTCATAACACATTGAGCACTGTTTTATTAAGGCTTAAATAATAATATTATACACGTGTGTACCCTAACTGATAAGTGCATTTATAAATTCACTTAACTATATATATATATATATATATATATATATATATAGTAATCCGCAGACAGTCCTGTTTCGCTGAATCACAGCTTATCAGTACGGTTGAACATTCGATTGCTTTTAGCCAGGATTAAAACACGACTGATTCCAGTTTGGCATCATTCGAAGATTCCACCTCGAAGCTATCAGCACACGGTGGAGGAAGGCGGATTTTAGTTATATACACAGTATAAACACAAGCCATTTTTTTTTTTACCTACTACAAGACCAAAGAGGTAATCAACATAGTGAGTTACTGAGTGAAGTTGGTGTAATTATGTAAAGGAAAAAAAATAGAAGAATGCATTGTGAGTATATTTGGGTAGATAACATTTTACCTTAGACTTGAAGCGATTAAGATCGTCTTGAACAGAAAAGCATCGATTCAGGTTTATTTCAATAGTTCTGGGGAAAATGGTGTTTGAGTGACACTTCCTCCTTACCAATAATAAGGAATATGGAATGGAATAAGGAAGAGGATCGGATGAGTTGACCATGTGTGAATAGCATGGCAGTTCTTAGATGTAAAAATCTGAACTGGTGACATATTTACATTTTGAAAAAAAGTTCTTTGTTGGCTTGGTAGAATTATTTAAAGTAAGGTTAGTGGATTTATATACTGTTTTTATTACGTTTAGTGTGATATGCTTCCCTTGAATACTAAGGAGTATTCAGGGGTGGGATGGATTACGAGACACCCCCAGTCTCTAAGGCTAAAAGAAAGAAAGACAAAGAGAGAGAGAGAAAGAGAGAGAGAGAGAGAGACTTTGTGTCCTTTTTTTTATTTACTACTTTTAGTAATGTCATTTAGCGATTGTTAACAGAAGTTATTTGGTAGACGACATGGATTGGATAATTCCACAAACATGTTAAAAATAAGCACTAATGAAGATTTTAATCTAAAAACAAAATACGTAGAATAATGAGAAAATTATTGTTAGAACTATAGGATGACCCTACCACAGCTACCAAAGCACTTCTTCGCATAAATTAGCATTAAAGATGTGCACAAACACGCTCTGGTTTCTTCTACTCTTCAACCACAGGATGCTGTAAAAAAGATGTTTCTTCCTCACTGAGGAACTTCTTCGTTCCAAATAAAAAACATGTTGCATAGCGTACAGTACAATCACTACATCCAGCGACCATAATATCTCCACTACAACCTACCATATATATATATATATATATATATATATATATGGGGGGGGGTGAATTCATTCCGTCTTTATACAGATACACTTCATTTGAGAAAATTTACATGTTTTTGGTTTTTGATTTTTGTTGTTTTCTGTGGGGGTGGGGGAGAGTGAATTCATTCTGTCTCTTATACAAATACACTTTATCTGAGAAAATTTACGTTTTTTGTTTTTTTTGTTGTTTTGTGCGGGGGGTGAATTCATTCATTCCGTCTCTTATACAGATACACTTTATCTGAGAAAATTTACATGTGTTTTTGCTTTTTTTGTTTCTTGTTGTTTTGTGTGTGTGTGTGTGTGTGTGTGTGTGTGTGTGTGTGTGTGTGTGTGTGTGTGTGTGTGTGTGTGTGTGCGCGCGCGTGCGCGCGTGTGTGTGAATAAAAAGCGACAAGAGGAAAATCTACACCGACGCAGTTTGTGCTCTGAGGAACTATATCAAGGCAATGTAAGATTCATAAATAAATATCTAAACATATGTTGCATAATAAATCCTACATTGCATTGACAAATTTCCTTCGGCTAAGTACAGCTTTTTCTCTTCTCTCTTTTTTTTTCTCTTCTACAGATGCACACCATCAGAAAGCATTATATATATATATATATATATCGACCACGAATGAGCAACAGTCTAAACGAAGTCAAATCAAGCCTATATAACACAATTTTCGATTCACGCAAATAACCATATCGGCACTTAAATGTATCGTAATGACAAGTGTAAATATGTTATGGAAATTAACAAAGATTTGTTATAAACAACCGACAATTTGAAATTATTTGTTGAACATTATTTTTGATCGATACTCGTATTTAAGTAGATATTCTGTTTATAATCAAACAGTATATATATTTATTTCTACCGGCATGGTTATTTATGATAATTTTTTCACAATAAATTACGAAAATGTGTATCATTCGGCAGGATTTGCATTTGTTTGACACTACGATACATTTCAGTGCAGGTATGGTTATTTGTGTGAATCGAAAATTGTGTTATATAGGCTTGATTTGATATATATATATATATATATATATATATATATATATATATACTTATTTATTAAATTTGGAACTTTAAATGGTGTTTGTGTGTGTGTGTGTGTGTGTGTGTGTGTGTGTGTCCGTTAACTATAGACTCCGAGACGGCTGAACCGATTTTCTTGAAAATTTACACAGTTGTACCATAAGCGTCTGCGAGTGTTCTTCGCTAGGTTTTGTGTCGAGGTACCCCCGATAAATATCGAAAATCGATAATCGAAAAAATAGGGTTATAGAAGGAGTGGTCCGATTTTGATCAAATTTGATACACTAATAGACAAAGACATAAGAAACGATATTCAGAAGCTTCAAGATTGCAGTTCTTACAATAGGGCAGAAAATCGATAAGATATATATATAAGGCAAGATGTTTGTGTGTGTGTCTGTTTATCTGCCTGTATGTATTTTTTTCAGCGCTCTTATTTTAGTTTTTGCTTCGGGTTTGGCTCTAAGTAGGTATAATTGTAGTTCTTAGTCTCAGCCATGATACCATTTACTCAGAGGACTTATTTAGCCTTCAAAATTCAGTTTACGACGAAAAAACTTATTTGATATCGATACCAGGAAATCAAAATTTGACTTACATCCATTCATTTTTCTTTCAGTCTAGGATTTCGCTTTAACTGGAAACAACTATTGCTTTTTAGTCTTTCGTGCCAACGTCCAAAGAGTCTGAGCTCCAGGACCATGGATTAGTTTTAAAGCTTTCATTACACCCGAGCAACGCGGGGCTATACTGCTAGTATATATATATATATATATATATATATATATATATATATATATATATATATATATATTCAACAAATGAGTCAATGCCACTACACTCTAGTGACACCCGTAACAAACTGCTAAACCCGTGTCAGAACCTCAGACAATAAAAATAGTTCGAAAAATTTATTAGTTCAAGCGCTGGGATAAACACAACAACGATGACGATCGTAGGTTGTAAAACGTGTTTAGAGATGCTGAGAATAACATGGACATAACATGTGAGCGACGACGAGGTTTTGAAAAGGATGGACTCGAAAAGAAAACTGGTATTTAATATCAGGAATAGACAGGTGAACTTTCTGGGAGTTGTAGTGAGGAAAGAGGGCTTGGAGAAACTGATGCTCACGGGATGGATAAAGGGAAGGAAAAACAAAGAAAAGCAACGAGGGACATACTTGATAGACTCGAGTAGATGGATGTCGGAGCGGGGTTTGAGGGGGATAACAAGAGAAGGGTTGTTAAGTGCCACAAGAGTTAAGGAGATATGGAGGGCCATTATCGCCTACGTCCTGAAGGACCACGGCATATAGAAGAAGAAGAAATCAGGTCAGATTTTATAAAGCAGTTAAAATGATTTATTCTGATAAAATATTCTGGCTAGTGTCTATATGAATATCAAGAAACTAATGAAGAATTTCCAAAAATCTTTTAACTCCATTCTTCTTCTATGTGCCCTGTCCCTTCAGGACGTAGGCGATCCTCGCTCTCCACTTCTCTCTATCCCGGGTTGCTCTTAGCAAGCCTTCTCCTGTTACACCATGCAACCCTTGTTCCATCATCCACCTGATTAGGTCCATGAAATATGTTATCCGTTGCTTTCCCTGTCTTTTTTCCCTCTATCTGGCCTGTTAGCATCAGATTCTCCAAGCCCTCTGTCCTCACTGCATGTCTCAGAAACTTCAGCTGTCTCTTCCTGATGCTCAGTATTAATTTCATTTTTGTTTCCATCATTTCTAAGACCTCATTATTGCTCGCATGCTCGATCCATGATATTCGCAGCATCCTTCTGTAGAACCATATTTCAGTTGCTTCAAGTTTTTCCTTTATGTTCGATGATATTGTCCAGCATTCACTGCCATATTGAAGAACTGACATCACATAGCAATCCAGTACTCTCTTCTTTGTTTCTAGCGAAATTGACCTGTTTCTTAATACTTTACTCAACTTCTGGAATGTTTCCTTCGCCATGCCAATTCACCTTCGGATCTTTGTGTTGCACTTTCCGTCTTCTGTTCTAACACTTTCCAGGTATTGTCTGATGTAAAAAAAAACAAAAAAAAAAAACTTTCCCGTTCCACCTATTGGTGTGTAGGGCAGCGTTTTTGCTGTTTCTATAACAAACTGTTTTTTATGGCATCTGGAGGAAGGTGATTTTCTAAGCGTAGCTTAGACGTGACACACCCAGTGAGGATCGAACTCACTACTCAGTTATAATGATTCTAGCGAGATTATATAAAAATTATCTAATATGATGATATGATAATATGACTCTTTTAAATATCAGTTGAAAAGGAACTTTCCTGGGTCCCAGAGATCCATATTCCAGACAGTCTCTTTTTAATCACTACTAAAAGCAAATTTTCTGACGTCTTTGAATCTTTGTAAAAGAACTACAGGAATCTTTTTGGAAGTACTCATTTTTAAAATGTCATTTCATCACTTGAAAATAGATATCAATAGTATTTAAAAGAATGATTCACATTTCCTGATGTCTACAATAATTACTGAGGTGCCACAAGTACTTTTCTGGAAGGTTGTGTATCACATCTGGAGTTGATGAAGGGAAGTTCATGCTGTTAGTATTTTTGTTATGAGAAATTAAAAACAGAAAAAAATGAGTTACTTCAGGTTCTTTCAGTTAAATCATCTTCATGAATAATTGTGTTTAGTATATAATCCCTACTTTTCTTCTTTTTTTTAATGGATCAATTTGTGCAAAAATAAACAGCAGTACACTGGATTGTTTGGGCTCTTCATCGTGTAATGGTTAGCAAGCTCGTCTCGCTAGAATCATTGCCTGATGTGACGTCCAATAAACTCTTTTTTTTTCTTACTAGAAATTGCGACAAAAAGTCAAATGTATTTTTCACGCATTTTTTCTTCGACGGGTATTTTCATCTTTTTTTTTTTTTTAATACTATTTTTCATTCAAGTAGATTTTTCAGCTTCCCTCAGGTGTATTTCTAATTCACCGAACTTTAAATTTTGTTGCTTACAAAATCTTTTTTCTCGGGTCACAATTATCCTTCTGTTAACACATGATTCTCGTCACGTGGTTTTGTTAAACATGAATACGAATAGTTTGAGCTGACCTATTACATTTTGTCAAAACATGCTAACCTCCAGGAGAGTGACTTTTTGCGCTTTCTCGGACTAACATTCTCCGCTGACATGAAGTTGAAAGACTATATTGAATCCATTGACTATATTGAATCTTGCATATCTATAAATTAGCAGTATAGCCCGGCGTTGCTCGGGTGTAATGAAAGCATTAAAACTAATCCATGGTCCTAGAGCTCAGACTCAGCGTAAAGAATATTTGTGTGAAGTTTGGTTAGAATCGGATAAAAATTGTGGATTTATATAAAGGACATACAGACAGATAAACAGACACACACAAACACCTTGCCTTATATATATTATCGATTTTCTGCACTATTGTAAGAACTGCAACCTCGAAACATCTGAATATTGTTTCTTATGTCTTTGTCTATGAGTGTATCAAATTTGATTAAAATTGGACCACTCCTTCTATAACCCGAGTTTTTCGATTATTGACTTTCGATTTTTATCGGGGTACCTCGACACAAAATCTAGCTAAGAACACTCGCAGACGCTTATAGTACAACTGTGTAAATTTTCAAGAAAATCGGTTCGGCCGTTTCGGAGTCTATAGTTAACGGATACACACACACACACACACACACACACACACACACACACACACAAGCACACACACACACAGACACACACAGACAAAGTTCCATTCATAAATAAGTTTAGATCTAGCATTCGTCCATGCTTCGAATATTGCTGTCACATATGCTCCGGTGCTTCTATGCTAACAGCTTCTTCTCTCGCACTTCTCGCTTGGGAAACAAACTTCCGGCTTTAAGCTTTCCAGACTACTTTGATCTTCAAAAATGTAAATCCAATATCAATCGTTACCTACTGTCTTTCTGATTACCCTTCTATTGTGATAACACCTTAATGTTTCTGATTACAAAATCCAACGAAGAATCTGAAATGTTATCGATCTTGACTTGGCAGCTCAGATACAGTCACTTTCTCACTGGCGCAATGTGGCTTTCCTGTGTCTCTTCTACAAATATTTTCACGGCTTCTGCTCCGATGAACTTAGCTCACTGGTGCCCCCTCTGCATGAATTTACTCGAGCCACAAGATTAACAACTAGGTCCCACCATTTTTATTGTGAAACCAATAGAATGTAAACGCAAATTCTACTCCAACAGCTTCTATTCCCGCATTTTCTACCCGTGGAATTCCCTTCCGTTTACTTGCTTCCCCGACAGCTATAATCTCCAAAAATTTAAATGTAAAGTCAATAGTCATCTCCTATCTCACTAACCTGCATTATCTCTCTCATGCTCCTTTCTCCGTTCACTCCACTCTCATCAGTATTCTCATCCTTTTCTTACCCACTTCCTGATACCTCCTATAACCTGTCACTCTTTCTCATAATTTTCCTCCTATGTAACCCGATGCAAAACAGTGGCAGTAAAATGCCTTGTCTGGGGCGATATGATTATAAAAAAAAACTAACCTCTTGTGTCTTAGTGACTTTACAGCCTTGCATGGGGTGACTTCGATTTAAAAATACTATTTCAAAATGTGAAAAATGTTTTGCTCACAATTACTGTTGTTGAAGTTTGCTTTTGTCCATTTTTCCATTTCTCGATCGAACGGCTTAAAACCAAAGTACTCAGGATCAGCCCTTTCTGAAAACGAAAACAGAAACCAATTAATAACACTTTCAGCTATGAGGCTAATTAAAGTTTTTGTTACATTACGTCAGCATCAAACAACGTTAATTTCGTGTCCCGTTTTAAAAGATCAGTGTTTCGTCTTGTTTTATTCTGCGTAAACTGTTGGGTGGTGCGATATTGTCTCGAAACAAGAAATCGGATAGCTTAGTTCGAATTCCAGTTGAATTTGTTGCATTCCCTTACGCCAAAACACTCTTGGGAAAGGCATTAATCCGTCACTTCCCTCCAACTATGGGTTAAATAGCAGGATAGATTAGGTTCTGTAACCTTGGTTGGAAACCAGTCTACCGCAGAAAGTAATGGCAATCTACTGCGGGAAAATCTTCTGCTCAGTCAGTCATGTCTCTTTCGAGACATGATCGCCTAAGCATAGCACTTAACTGACTGACAATGCTGTAGATAACATTGTTCTATTATTGGATTGTACACTTTAGAGAGAAAGAAATTATTGACACTGAAGGTGTTCAAAATCAATGGAACTAGCAGACCTTTATTTAAAAATATACATTTTAATTAGAAAAAAGAAGTGACGTCTCCTAAATATATATGCGCATTCATGCTTATACAAATATATACATGTATAGTTGATAGGCCTGAGCAAATAAGTGGCAGAACGGAGTTTGGAAGAGATACCAAGAGGAAGAATTTTGAGTGCGACAAGAGACAGCAAAGTGGAATTCCATGATTGCCTACGTCCTGAAGGGACACGGCACATGAGGAAGAAGAAAATTAAATACAGTTTTCCTCTCGTCTCTTTCCTTTATTTATCTATCTATCTATCTATCTATCTATCTATCTATCTATCTATCTATCTATCTATCTACTAGCAGTATAGCCCGGCGTTGCTCGGGTGTAATGAAAGCTTTAAAACTAATCCATGGTCCTGGACGTTGGCACGAAAGACTAAAAAGCAATAGTTATTTCCAGTTAAAGCGAAACCGAAGACTGAAAGAAAAAAGAATGGATGTAAGTAAAACTTCAACATGTAATCTAAATTTCTATACCTATATACACTCCCGATCAAAAATTTAATAATATATATATATATATATATATATATATATATATCCACACACAAATATTTCACATATATATATATGCACTCCCGATCCAAAATTTAAGACCACTTAAAAATCTTTAAAAAGAAATATTTTTTTTATGGATAGATTTTAAACTCCTCCCACTTAAGGTTACCAATACTACAATCTAAAAGATTATGGAAACAAAAAGCTACATTCCAAACATTTTATTTAGAAATTTACATTTTTATCAAATGAGGCGATTTACACATGATCAAAATTATAAGACCAGAGACAAAAATTCTACGAAATTGTACAAAAAGTGTATGAAAATATTTAACAACCAAATTTAATAATGAAGTCTATCTCCACTACTTTTGATGACTTCAGAAATTCTGTCGGGCATGCTAGAAATAAGCGTTTCCATTATGGTGCGGGAAGGTTGCTTCAGCTTCTGAAGATGGCTTCACAAAGTTCAGTTTTTGTTGATTATTGTTTGCCATTTCGATAAACATCTCTTGTCATCCATCCCCAAACATTTTCAATTGGGTTCAAGTCCGGTGAGCATGCAGGATGTCCCAAGAGATGGACCCCATTTTCTTGTAGAAAGGTCAAGGTCCGTCTTTCAGCATGGATTGCAGCATTATCCTGTTGGAATAACCATCCATCCCCACACAAACGATGGCCCTCCGTCATCAAAGATGCTTTTTGAGCATGTTAACACAACCAGCCGCTCTCTGACGACCCTGCATCACCTGGAGATCCATCGACCCTCTGTAAGAAAAGGCACCCCATACCATTAGGGACCTTCTACCCCTATGAAGTGCAGAGAAAATTTCAGGAGGCATGTTTTTGTTATACCAATATCGTTGGAAGCCATCAGGACCATCAAGATTGAATTTTTTCTCATCAGAAAACAGAACTTTCTTCCACTTCTCAACGTCCCATGTTTGGTATTCACGACCAAACTTTAAGCGGTCCAACTTGTGACGTGGAAGCAGCCGAAGAATTTGTTTACGCTTTTTATTTACCATGCCTTTTTGTCTTAAGTGTCGTCTGATGGTTACGGGACTGCAATCAGCATCTGTGACTGCCTTAATTTGACTAGAAGAAAGTCCCCCGTCTTTCATAACAACCCGTCTTATTCTCCTACTCAATGAAGGAGAAATTTTTGGGGGCCTACCAGAGGATTTTGCTTTTCCATAATTCTCATTGTTCTTTAGAAAGTTGCAAATCACAGTTTTACTGCGATTTACCTTAGCTGCGATCGCCCGCTGTGACAAATCTTGCTTATGGAATTCTAGAATTCGTGAACGCTCAACTTTGGTAAGTTTGCTTGCTTTAGGCATGGTAACACCTTTACGCAGTGATTGCTAATCTCTAACTGAACTAAAAACATTGGAATTGCCATAGATCTAACAATTTATACCCCTGGTCTTATAATTTTGATCATGTGTAAATCGCCTCATTTTATAAAAATGTAAATTTCTGAATAAAATGTTTGGAATATAGCTTTTTGTTTCCATAACCTTTTAGATTGTAGTATTGGTAACCTTAAGTGGGAGGAGTTTAAAATCTATCCATAAAAAAAATTATTTTTAAAGATTTTTAAGTGGTCTTAAATTTTTGATCAGGAGTATATATATATTTTAATTCAAATACTTCAATCCAAGGGAAAAAGCAGGAAGGTAAATTCCAAAAACCCGATCCTAATTAATATTAAAAATTTTATTTTAATATTAAAAAATGATACAGGAAGAGAGCTCCATGTAATAAAATATTACAGAGCAAATATATATTAAAAAAGGATTAATTCAAAGATGTTGAATGGCCATTTCGATATGAAGATCCCCACGGGGGATAACACATCACCTCAGCAACAGAAAAATCCTTTCAGAAACTGAAGAAAAATTAGTCTACTTTTCCTTTTTAAATAGATTTGCATAGAAATTAAAAAAGAAAATAAAAAGGAAAAATAAAGGAAAAGAAAAAGAAAAAGAAAAAGATAAAATAAAATCAAATAAACAAGAAAAGAAAAAAATTGACATCGTCTGGGTTCGCAAAAAAAAGAAAGAGAATTATTACTAAAAATTAACAGACCGCCGTGTTAAATCGACGTATGGTTAAGCAACACGGAAAAAAGGTGGGAGATAAGAGAGATAAAGGAAGGAAGGGAGGGAAAAAGAAAAGAAAAGAAAGAAAATTTTTAAAAAAATATTAGACACTGGACAAATTCAAAAACCTAACTTCCCAAAAACGTTGAAGTATTAAAAAAGGCCTCTACTTAAAAAGGCATAATTATTTATAAAAGGGAATAAAAATATAGGATTTAAAATAAAATTATTTTTAAAAAAATTAGGTCATTTGAATTAAACTAAATAAAGACAACACAAGGTAAACAAAACAAAAACAAAAAAAAATTTATTTACTATTATACATACATATAGAAGTACACACATACATACATACATATAAACACACACACACAATTCTACGATTAAGAATACATATATACATACACATACACACACATACATTCAATTTCATACACACTTATATACACATACATGCGCATACACACATATATATATATATGTGTGTGTGTACACACCTATATACAAAAAATTCATATACACACAATATATATGTGTACACATACATGCACACATATACATACACACACACACACACATATATACATATTACATATGCACTCACACACATACATATAAAAAAATATAAAAAATTAATGAATATTATGAAAGGGAGCATTTAAATAGCTAAAAAAAATTTTTTCCAAAAATACATATATGCACACATACATAAATACATATATACATATATATACACATATATACAAATATGCACATCCACACACAAACATACACATATACATAAAAACTATAAAAAGAAAAATTAAAAATTAAAAATTAAAAAATTAAAAAATTAAACAAAAAAAGAAAAATTAAAAAATTATAGAAAAATTTAAAATTTAAATTTAAAATTAAAAATTAAATTTTAAAATCCGTCCTATGACGGCACTTATTAATAAATTCCTTCCTAAGATTCAAGATTTTTTTTTGTTTACCTAGTGTTGTCTTTATTTAGTTTAATTCAAATGACCTAATTTTTTTAAAAATAATTTTATTTTAAATCCTATATTTTTATTCCCTTTTATAAATAATTATGCCTTTTTAAGTAAAGGCCTTTTTCTAATACTTCAACGTTTTTGGGAAGTTAGGTTTTTGAATTTGTCCAGTGTCTAATATTTTTTTAAAAATTTTCTTTCTTTTCTTTTCTTTTTCCCTCCCTTCCTTCCTTTATCTCTCTTATCTCCCACCTTTTTTCCGTGTTGCTTAACCATACGTCGATTTAACACGGCGGTCTGTTAATTTTTAGTAATAATTCTCTTTCTTTTTTTTGCGAACCCAGACGATGTCAATTTTTTCTTTTCTTGTTTATTTGATTTTATTTTATCTTTTTCTTTTTCTTTTTCTTTTCCTTTATTTTCCTTTTTATTTTCTTTTTTAATTTCTTTGCAAATCTATTTAAAAAGGAAAAGTAGACTAATTTTTCTCCAGTTTCTGAAAGGATTTTTCTGTTGCTGAGGTGATGTGTTATCCCCCGTGGGGATCTTCATATCGAAATGGCCATTCAACATCTTTGAATTAATCCTTTTTTAATATATATATATATATATATATATATATATATATATATATATATATATAAGTCCAGTCCGTAAACGGCGAGGATAATCCAACAATATCAACTTAATATAAAATATTAAGTGTTATATCTATATAAAGAGCTCAATGGATGTTATCCAGAGCAATATGATATTTATAAAGGAAAACTCAATTCATATATATATATATATATATATAACTAGGACAAAATATTACATTTTGTCTTGGTTACTTATATGTTCTTATGTAACAGTGAATTATAAATATTTATTGCTCTATTTTTATATTGAACCCTGTTTTAAACTAATGTTTTGAACGTTGCAATTTTATTCTTTGTTCTTTTACCTATATATATATACATAGGTCAAATATATATATATATATATTTTTACCTATATATATATATATATATATATATATATATGTATATATAACAGACAATGAATGTCTATTATGTTTAATCATGAGCCGTTCTAAACGTCGTATTTTGGCTTTAATTTCAGATAAAAATAAAGACAAAAATCCTCCAACATTTGGATAATTTTTTATTAATTTGCTTCTAAGCTTTCGGCTCACATGAGCCATCTTCAGAGAGGTTATTTAGACGGTAATACAATATGATTAAACATAATAGACATTCTTTGTCTCTTATATTTAATAGTATATGTTTAGAAAATTATTTGCTGCCTCGATACACACTATATATATATATATATATATATATATACGTTACGTGCAAGTTACGCATTGCTTTTGCCTATCATATTGATATGATAATCCAAAATTACACCTTAACTACGCTCAGATCTGAATTAACGTTTATGATTTGAAGAAGTAAATATTGTTATGGTGAAACACACCTATTCCTCAGATAATGGACTCTCCCTCTTATATTAATAAGAGGGTGTAAAAGACGATGATGAAGCCGCGCTGATCAATTTAGATCAGTCCAAAGCATTTGATAGGATTGGGAAGTTCATAGGAGTTCCCAGAAGTTCTAGAGAGTTCTTTAGAGTTCTATTGGAGTTCAGTAGAACTGTTAGTTAGTTCCAGTTTGGACATCGTTGGACTAATGCAGTTGAAATTAGTCGGCAGTTAGCTGAATACTAAGGAATCAGCTTTCAGTGGAAGATTACCAAGTTCCTAACATTTAGGGTGTGTTAAGTCGATTAGCAACCGACATAGCACGATTATAACTTTCAGTGCGAAACCTACTCCACAACAAATATGGAATTTTCTTCAATCTACTGCCACATCTAAGTAAACACGAATGTCCTGAGTGTGTAATCTGAAATCACCTTCAAGTTACCCCGTAACTAAATATATGTAACTGTTCAAAGGTGGGCTGGGTGTGCAGTTCTTGTAATGGATAGCGGCTCGCAATATGTTGGAATTTCGAAGCAAATCCTTAATTTTTTTAACGTGTAAAAATGTTGGTTGTGTGATCTTAAAAGTCGCTTGATCCAGAGTGTTTTGAGTTCAATACCTACTTGGAGAGTTGAGTTATAAAGGGGAATTATCTAAAACTGAGATATCCACAAGGCACGACATATGGGAATAGGGTTCATTTCGAAATTCCAACTAATTCCTGAAGAAGGCCGGAAACTACAATGGCCGAAACGTCGTGAATATAGAAATAAAGAAGAGAACAACATTCCGAGCGATGTGAGTAGTATAAATCTTATTTTATATAGATTTATAATTTTTTTTTTCGCAAAAATTTGAAATCGATTACTTTCTACTTTTCTTGTTTCTGAAATCGATTTTATGTTAATGTAGAAGGAGGAAAGGATGTGCGTTGTGATGCAGTGGATATCGACTCTGAACGACAAATCGGGCTGCCGAGTTCGAATTCCAGTTGAATTTCTTTCATTCACTTAGGCACAAATACCCTTGGAAAAAATATTAGTCCGTCTCTTCCCTCCACTTATGGGTTTAACAATAGAACAGATTGGGTTCTATAGCCTTGGTCGGCAACCAGCCTACCGTAGAAAGCAATGGTAACCTACTGCGGGATAATCTTCTGCCCAGTCAGTCATGTCTCTTTCGAGACATGATTGCCTAAGCGTGTATCACGTATGGCACTTAACTGATTGACTGAATATAATAGTTGGAGACATGATTAAGGTTTCTACTGGGCATAAAGTGGGGGATCGGTTTTCTATTGCTATGAAGTAATAAACTGATGCCCCACTAATACTACTTAATAATATAATACATCTTTCCCCCTCTAGCTATGAGTCAAATAACAAGACAGATTGGGTTCTATATCGTTGGCTGGCAAACAGTCTACCACAGAAAGCAATGGCAACCTACTGCGGGATAATCTTCTGCCCAGTCAGTCATGTCTCTTTCGAGACATGATCGCCCAAGCGTGTATCACCTATAGCACTTAACTGACTGAGAGAGTGGGAAAAAGGAAGGGTGTAAAACAAGCGTAACCTGAAATCGCCCCATTTGAATTGTAACACGTGCTCTTTGGGGAATATTGGTGTTTTGTGCAGTTTTCTGTTTGTAATGAACAGTTTTAAATACCTTCTAACTCCCGCTTATCATAGACAGACAATCCGATGGGCTGGATGAATAGATTCGTTTTCACCAAAATACTGACATCACCTCCCGTGAACCGGTCAGCCCTATAATATAAAAAGAAAACAAATTTCAATCATTTCAGACCAAGGAAGGAGATAAAGCCACTACAACGCAAATAATTACTGAGTGTGAGAAAATCTGAAAAAGAAAATAAATTATTAAGGAGAGAAGATTATAGGTGAACAGGATTCAAGGATATAGAAGAAGACGATTGACATTGCATTTAAATTTTTGAAGATCACTTTTGAATAGAAAGCAAGAGGACGGAAGAGAGTTCCACAAGCGAGAGAAGAAACTGTTACCATAGGACTTATAATAATATGAGAAGATGACAACATAATTAAAGATAGAGAACAATAAAATAACAGGAATTAAGAAGACAGAAGATAATGATTGACATTGCATTTAAATTTTTGAAGATCAAATTTCACTGGAAAGAAGCCGGAAGAGTTTAACTTAAAACTTACAGTTATACCTAAAGAAGATGCGATTTACACGAGGAAAGGAAAGACGAAGGTTTCCCGCCAAGGAGAAGCGTGCTCAAGGGTAAGAAAAGAACAAGACGACATCGAGGTGAGCATCTCCACATGCGTTCATGACAATCAAGACTGTCACTCGGATGTGGGCCTGTACAGCCATAACAGATGCTGCACCATCAGCAACTGAGGCATAATTCTTCGAGTTCAAATACATGGGGTTTGTCGAGACCAAAAGATGCCATACCCAAATTTATAGAAAAGGTACAGGGACGATATATTACGACAGTAGGGAAGTTACTGAAGCCAAAATGCCAGATCAGGACCGATAATATTGCATTCTAAAGAACAGCCTATATGCAGAGTGCGATGGATAAATTGCCGTTTTTTTATTTCACACATGCGCATTGTTTCGTTTTTATTTTATCGACTGCACAGTATAGTAGGGTCAGTTGGGCACCGTCTGTGAGAAAAAGAGTACCATGATGCAATTCACTCCGCCAGAAATTTGGATACGGTATTCTGTACTGATAGACAGTCGCACTGTAAGCCCTAACACAAACATTTCCGAATGTCAATCTGAGAAGAAGATTTGGAAAGAGTTTGATGAGTCTAATGGTGATTACGAAAGTGTTTGGAGTGATCACTAGTGATGGTGAGGTTATGCCTCTATTCATATTCCCACGGGGTCTCAGACTCAACATGGAGCTGAGCTAGAGACCAACACATAAGTATTTTAGTATTTCAATATATTCTTTACGTAATTTTGATAAATATATATGTTAAAATGAGATGTCAATGTTATTTTTAAATTTGCGTAATTTAGACGACGACATATCCATCTCACCCTGTACAATGATTATTGTATATTATTTTGAGTAATAAATAGACTAAGTTATGAGCTGAAATCATCTGTATAAGCATGTTACCATTTGGGATTTGTAAAAAAACTAGCAGTATAGCCCGGCGTTGCTCGGGTGTAATGAAAGCTTTAAAATTAATCCATGGTCCTGCAGCTTTCGACGTTGGCACGAAAGACTAAAAAGCAATAGTTGTTTCCAGTTAAAGCGAAACCGTAAAGAAAAATGAATGGATGTAAATCAAATTTTGGTTTCCTGGTATCGATATCAAATTTTCTGCACTATTGTAAGAACTGCAAACTTGAAACTTCTGAATATCGTTTCTTATGTCTTTGTCTATGAGTGTATCAAATTTGACTAAAATAGGACCACTCCTTCAATAACCCGATTTTTTCGATTATCGATTTTCGATATTTATCGGCGGTACCTCGACACGAAACCTAGCTAAGAACACTCATAGATGCGTATAGAACGTGTAAATTTTCAAGAAAATCGGTTCAGCTGTTTCGGAGTCTATAGGTAACGGATACACACACACACACACACACACACACACACACAGAGAGAGAGACAAAGTTCCATTTATAAATAAGTTTAGATGAAAAACATACTGACAAAAAGACGGATAATTAAGTGACAAGCAATAGGAGACATTTTAATGATCTCTTGAAAAGGTTGCAGCTATAAATTGCCGAAACAGGCTAATGAGGGAAAAAGTAGACAACGTTTTAATATGTAGCGATGAACTTTGATTTCATTCAAAAACTGTTACGTCGTTCATTAATGATGTATGTTAGCGTAAAAAATGATCAGTTGCAAATTCAAATGTTGCTCATCAAACCTTCAGCAGCAATTAGTAGTTACACGCCTCCCCACGATGGTAGTATGGAATACAAAGTCGTTGTTCATGCCAGTCAGTCAGTTAAGTGCCATACATAATACACACTTGGGCGATCATGTCCCTTTCTATCTATGACTGATTAGGTAGAATAATTCCCGCAGTAGGTAGCCGTTTCTTTCTGAGGTAGACTGGCTACCAAACCAAGGCTATAGAACCCAATCTGTCCTGCTATTCAATTCGTTTATCCAGATCAGTCAGTTAAGTACCATACGTGATACACGATTAGGCGATCAAATATCTTTTGATCCTTAACTGACTAATCAAAATATTTTCTGCAGTAGGTAGCCGTTTCTTTCTGAGGTAGACTGGCTAGCAAACCAAGGCCAGAGAACCCAATCTATCCTGCTATTCAATTCGTTTATCCAGATCAGTCAGTTAAGTGCCATACGTGATACACGATTAGGCGATCAAATATCTTTTGATCCTTAACTGACTAATCAAAATTTTTCCCGCAGTATGTTGCCATTTATTTTCGCAGTAGACTGTTTGCAAATTAAGTATATAGAACCCGATATGTCCTTCAATTCAAACCAAAACTGGAGATATGATAGATGGATTAATACCTTTCCCAGGGGTATTTGTGCATAAGCGAATACAACAGATTCGACTAGAATTCAAGCTCAGCTCCCCGATTTCTCATTCCGAGCCGATATATATTACCCCACAATGTTCATGTGCGGTACCTAAACTAAATTTACCCAGTACCCACGACGATATCCACCAACCCTTTCTGTTTAGTGCAATGAGGGAGGCACTACTGAGGGCTGGAATCCACGGGATTAAGCATCCCACAAAGCTTTTCCGTGAATTGTCCGAAGACAGAAACATGGTAGAGAGGTAAAGGACATATAATATATACTCCTGCCAAGTGAGGGCCTACCCCACGATTTTTACCCACGAGACTAGCTTACGAAACAATGCTCCATGAAACCATGCATAACACACAAGCACAATTTGAAAGTAACTTGTTATTCATCAGTATTCCAAATGAGAAGGGCCTAACTTCTTTGAAATCAACCTACAGAAAGTAACAATCTCTCTTTGACGTGAAGTTATTTATATCTCACGAAGCCCTTGAGGATCCAGTGAATGTCCATTGGCGATAGGGGTCGCCCGATAAGTCCTAGAAAGGAACAGAAAAGATATTACGGGGTTTTACTGTGTCTATCTTGGGAACTTTACAGGGAAGATTTTTTTTATTCATTTGATTCACAGACTGCTTGCTTCCATATATAGGTTGTCCATAAAGTTCGTGTGCACTTTGAAAAATTTATAACTTTATTTTTATTTGCGATAGAAAGTGTAAAAAGAATTAGAAAGAAGTAAATCTATATTTTTTAAAGTATTATTGAAATTTTATTTAAGTTTTCACATGTTCTCCATCATTAACAATACAAAGGGTAATACGATTTTGCAGTTCACGGAAAACATTTGCCAACTGATTTACAGTAATGCCTGAAATCACATTAGTTTAGCTTTCAAATCTTCTAACGAACTAGGTTTGGTTGCATACACAATTGTTTTCACATGAAAAAAATCTAATGGAGTCAAATCTGGCGAACAAAAAAAAATGGTCCACCCCTTCCATTCCATCTGTTAGGAAATTCCTGATTTAGAAACTGTCTAACATGCAGAGCAAAATTACAAGGCGCTCCATCTTGTCGAAACACTGTATTATCTTTCAAGTCTAATTGTTCAAGCTCATTTTTTACAGATTATTTCTATCGCAAATACAAATAAAGTTATAAATTTTTTAAAGACTTTATGGACACCCTGTACAAAAATTTCTTGTCAATGTGTATTCATTAGACATCATTGATTTATGTATCCTGCATGTTTAGACATCATTGATTTATGTATCCTGCATGTTTAGACATCATTGATTTATGCATCCTGCATGTTTAGACATCACTGATTTATGTATCCTGCATGTTTAGACATCACTGATTTATGTATCCTGCATGTTTAGACATCATTGATTTATGTATCCTGCATGTTTAGACATCATTGATTTATGTATCCTGCATGTTTAGACATCATTGATTTATGTATCCTGCATGTTTAGACATCATTGATTTATGTATCCTGCATGTTTAGTATATAAAATGCTATTTTCTTATGTTTACTTCATTTTTGTTTATTAATTTTTCTGTGTTGTTCTAATTCTTTCTTAGGGCTGACAAAGTTACTCTCACTGCTACTCTTGAAAAGAACCTCCAATTTGTGGCAAACCGGGGTAGAAAATAACTCGTAAATTTTACTGCTTCCAAAACGAAGCTCTTCTCCTTTAACCACCATCGAGAAACTTTCCTACCTTCCATCAGTATGGATCACGCTAGTCTCCCAGAAAGTAATACACTGCGCCTCTTCGGCCTCACTCTCTCAGTTGATCTCAAGTGGAACGACTACAATGAATCAGTAGCTACATCTACTGCTAGGAATGCTGGGTCACTGTGTCGGGCCTGGAAGTTTTTCACGTCAGAATCCATCTTGGACCTATACAAATCCGTTGATTGAATACTGTTGCCATATCTGGTCGGGTGCTTCTGCTATTCATCCCTGGGTTCTCAACAAAATCCAAAGCATGATCTGCAATGTAATCGATCCCGATTAGACAGTCACTTTCTTACCGTCGGGATTTGACTTCCTTCTGTCTTTTCTAAAAATATTTTCACGGTTTCTGCTCTGACGACCTTATTTCATTGGTGCCCCGTCTACACAAATTTACTCGAACTACTAGATTGGCAGCTAGGTCTCACTCTTTTACAGTCAAATGTAACCTCCACTTCCACTCCCTCAGTTTATTTTCTAGCACTTCCCGCGTATGGACTCTCTTGCTTCCCTGATAGCTACAATCTCCAAGAGTTTAAATCAAAGGTCAATTGTCATCTTTTATATCTTTGATTCCCATCTTTCTCTTATCCTTTCTCCGACACTCCCTGTACCTTGTTCGACTTTTCCTCGCTCTGCTTTCATGTTACCCCATGCGCACCAGTGGCAGTACTGCCTTGCTTGGGATGAAACAATTATAAAAACAAATTAAGGTATTAGTGTTTCACAGATATACTAAAATATATTGGATTTGAGGGAATAGATACGACTCTGATCTCTCTCTCTCTCTCTCTCTCTCTCTCTCTCTCTCTCTCTCTCTCTCTCTCTCTCTGTGTGTGTGTGTGTGGAGATATGCGGGTGGTGAAATGATAGCAGCTCAGAATGAGAAATTCAGTTACGTTTATTGTTATCTTTTGAAATGGCATGAATCCATCTCCCCCAACTATAGGATAACTAGTAAGTAAGACGTGTATCTGCAAAAGTCTTTTTTATTTTCAAAAGTTGCTAGTGCAATATACACGAGCAAAAAATGGAAATTAGTCTTACAATCCAAAATACGTTTCGGCTTTAAATAATTCACAAAAGGTTGATAAGCCATAAAAACGAATCTATCTATCTATCTATCTATCTATCTATCTATCTATCTATCTATCTATCTATCTATCTAAGTTTGTTATCTATCTATCTATCTATCTATCTATCTATCTATCTATCTATCTATCTATCTATTTCAGTTTGTTATCTATCTATCTATCTATCTATCTATCTCAGTTTGTTATCTATCTATCTATCTATCTATCTATCTATCTATCTATCTATCTATCTATCCCAGTCTGTTCGTATCTATCTATCTATCTATCTATCTATCTATCTATCTATCTATCTATCTATCTATCTATCTATCTCAGTCTTTTCGTATCTATCTATCTATCTATCTATCTATCTATCTATCTATCTATCTATCTATGTCTCTTTTTGTTTCTATCTCAGTCTTTCTGTGTCTCTGCATCTCTCTGTCTTTGTTTTCTCTCTTTCTCTCTCTGTATATGTTTCTCCCTGTCTCTTCTCTCTCTGTTTTTCTCTCTGCTTCTCTCTGTTCTCTCTATTTATCTCTCTCTTTCTGTCTCTATTTCTCACACTCTGTCTCTGCCTCTCTCTGTCACTCTCTGTCTGTCTTTTCCTTTCTCCGAATCCCAACTATCTATCATTGACAGGAATCACGTAATTTCTTACCTCTTGACGGCACCCGTTTCCTTATCAGTCCAATAAAGGAACAGATAATCCGCACTCACGTCATAAGGATCCACGTTTCTCAGGATAGTCGTCGGTTTGTTTCGGTTTGGTTTGTCGAGCTCCACCGCTTGCACACTTCCTGATGCTGCTACATAGACCGCTGGAATAAACAAATAGTTAAACAGTTACTGATTTTCTAATTTACACGCAAAATAAACGTGACCTATTATCAACTGAAAATCCTACAATTTAAACACATAAAATATTTCATACACTTCAGGGCCGGTGCATGCAGCCCCCGATCGGAGAAGGGGAAAGTCTGATTGAGAACCCTGGGCAGTGCTTTGTGACCCTTGCTATCTTATCAATATTTGCTTTTTTTCTTGCTGCATTTGTTGTATACTTCACCTGGGTACCAACAATGCCAACGACAATTATGCTGGGGCCAAAATCTTATCTTCTCTCTTATAAAATCGCTTGCCTACTTCCCAAATACAACTGACTGATTTTGAGGACCCTAGAAATTATGCCTGGATTCGTAATCGGAGGCCACAATTTAAACCTAAGGTACGCAGATGATACAGTGCTGATAGCAGACACAGAAAGGGAACTATAAGACCTTCTACAGAAGGTAGCTGAAGAAAGTAACAAGGACTAGAAATAAACTGCACGAAAACCGAATGCATGGTCATCAGTAAAAAGGGCAGCCCAATATGCCAAATACAGGTCGGCGGTACTAGAATCAAGCAGATAAAAAAATTTAAATAGCTGCAAAGTGTTCTAACAGAAGACGGAAAGGGCAACACAGAGATCTGAAGGCGAATTGGCATGGCGAAGGAAACATTCCAGAAGTTGAGCAAGGTATTAAAAAACACGACAATTTCGCTAGAAACAAGGAAGAGAATACTGGATTGCTACGGGCTGTCCGTCCTTCAATATGGCAGTGAATGCTGGACAATATAATCAAAGATGAAGGAAAAACTTGAAGCAACTGAAATGTGGTTCTACAGAAGGATGCTGCGAATATCATGGATCGAGCATATGAACAATGATGAGGTCTTGGAAATGATAGAAACAAAAAGGAAATTAATACTGAACATCAGGAACGTGACTGACGACATTAACACGTATATATAGATAAAAGTATACAACATTTTTTATTCGCTTCTTGGTCATGTGTCGTAAAGTAAGGGGAGATTCGAGAGTCAGCATACACGCACCGAGGAGCAGCTAGCCGGGCTGGGCCGGATTTCACTTTCTATCACTCTCTGTCCGACTAACTTGCTTCACCTACTGCTAATCTCTCTCTTATATAAGTGAGTTTCGTTAATACTACGTCAGCTTTTAAGCATATTGCTTACAAAACATTTCGACTTCGTCTACGCCGAGCATCAAACGTAAAACATAATTACATTCCTTCAATGCAATAACACCTGTTTTACTATAAATACACTTCCGTTCCCACATACCATGGCCTGAGATTTTTTTTTCTTTTTAAAACAATATTAATTTTCTTTTGCTAGCCAGTTTGCATATTTTTGCTGTTTCATAAAAATACACTTTTTCTCAAAATTACGCACCAGGTCAGATAATATATATATATATATATATATATATATATATATATATATATAAGTTACAAATTAAACTAAGCACAAATTACTCTTAATGGACGAAACATTTAGGGTTATCGTAGTGTTTCCACTTTCAACACCGGTCACGATACGATGCAAAAAAGTTTTTCCTTTCTGCCGTCGAAGCAGTTGTTCAAACGTGACAAAACACCGTTCGACCCAATACCCTTCTTTTTCAATCATTCCTAATGCTTTCAAACGTTTCGAAACTGTTGTGTGATCAACTTTTAATGATTCTGCAAGTTCAGCTTCTTTATCTTTAACATCAAAATCAATATCTTTGAAGCGTCTAAGCCAATCTCTGCACATTTATCTTTTCCGACAGAGCATGGTCGCCGTAAGTCTCAACAAAAATTCTGTGGACTTCAGCTGCAGCTTTCTTTTGAATAAAGTAGTGCAGTAAATTTACCCGCAAATACATATTCTTTGGCACAAAACCCAATGTTTAACGTTATGAAAAACAGAGTTGTTTACACTTCAACGAAATGACATACACTGAATTTCAAGCTTGTTAATAGTATTTCTGGGAACGCCATCTGTTGGAAAATAGCTAGAACTAATTCAAGTCCTAATATATTTATTTCCTGTAATGCCTTTTTTTCTCGGTAGATAAGATGATGAAGCGTAAAATATTGTATCAAGCAGCAATTGGAAGTAGCTGCAAATATGGGAAAGAAAGAAAAACACGTTTTTCTATATTTCTGAGATGAGGTAGTGTAGCTATTTACACTATTTCCATTGTTTAGAATGAGGTGCTCATCCTTATTGCCATATTTAAGACGTTTCGACTGTTGTACGTTCCGGTCTTCTTCAGGTGATATTAGTTGGAATTTCGAACCAAACCCTTTATTTATTCCAGGGGGAGAGGGAAGATTTTTCTAATTCCCCCAGAACACATGACCCAGTGGATAAAAGCATTTGTTGAGTGATCCAAAAGCGACTTGAGCCGAAGGGTTGTGAGTTCAATACCTGGCCACAACAGAAGAGACAAAAACTTGGAGAGTAGAGTTACCAAGAGGAATTAACGGAAACTAAGATATCCAAAGACATGACACGTGAAATTAGATCAACCTATCGGTCCCGTGGTCTAAATAAAAGGTTTGGTTCTAAATTCCAACTAATATAACCTGAAAAAAACCGGAAAGGAAAACGGCTGAAACGTTGTGGATATAGTAATAAGGATGATTACAACAGCCCGGAACGATAAGGATGTGCGTTGTGGTGCAGTGGATATCGACTCGGAACGATAAATCGAGGAGCCGAGTTCGAATTCCAGTTGAATTTTTCGTATTACGCACAAATACCCTTAGGAAAGGTATTAATCCATCTCTTCTCTCCAGTTATGGGTTAAATAATAGAGCATATTGGGTTCTGTAGCCTTAGCTGGCAACCAGTCTACCGCAGAAAGCAATAGCGAGATAATCTTCTACCGAGTCATTCATGTCTGTTTAGAGACATGATCGCCAATGCGTGTATCACGTATGACATTTAACTGACTGACTGACAACATTCCGAACAATCTAAATAAACTCATTTTAGTTTGTTTTTCTTTTTATAGGGAATTCAACAACTTATTGTTAACGTATTCTTCTCCCTTGTCGTTTGTGTCGTATGTGCAAGACATACGGCATAAGTCGATACAACATTAATGAAGATTGCGTCATAAGCATGAAACGTAAATCGGGAATTTACTGTATTTATTAAATATTTTGATTTAATTTACATTTTTCTTTTTCTTTATAGCTTTTGAATTGCTAAAACCACACTGACGTGAGTAATGGAGTTGCTTAAGTTATGGTCAAATTTGAACATAGTTGTTTTTTAAAAAATGGTTTTCATCATTATAATCATTTCTGAACCAATCTCTGCACATTTATCTTTTCCGACAGAGCATGGTCGCCGTAAGTCTCAACAAAAATTCTGTGGACTTCAACTGCAGCTTTCTTTTGAATAAAGTAGTGCAGTAAAATTTACCCGCAAATACATATTCTTTGGCACAAAACCCAATGTTTAACGTTATGAAAAACAGAGTTGTTTACACTTCAACGAAATGACATACACTGAATTTCAAGCTTGTTAATAGTATTTCCTTATAGAAGCGTTACCATTTTTATTTTTATTTGCGTGCGTGTCTCTATTTTTCAGAAAAAAATGCTAGAGACATTGATTATGAACGAGAATTTGAAGCTAGGTCTGTAGTTGTAGTAAATTCATACGACAATGAAAGCAGCAGACACAGAGAACTGCATGTAGCGGATATACATAGTAGAGGCAGGCTTCTTTAAAAAATCATGTTTTCAAGAGGAAACTTTTCTTCTTTCTTTCATCTCTACCCCTACGCGTCACATCACTAGTGTCACAGTTACTAACAGAGAAATCGGACTTTTAATTCATCAAAAATATTAACATTTGGATTTGAACTCTTGTTGTGCATTTGTTTTCTTTCTGTATCAATTTGCTGAAAACATATTTGGTTGTATAGACACCACCTCGAAAGACATACATACCATTATTTTCACTCGACGATAGCTAAACGCTCTATGGTAAATTCAGTTTTGTCCAACTGTTTCGATTTTATCAGCTGTTATTAAAAGTTTAGCGCTAAAATACAAAAAAGAGACGGCGGACCTGAAGGAGACTACCACCACCTTTAAATTTGTTGTTTTTCATTTTTGTTGACTTTTTTTCAGTGCAGTCTTATCGATTACACCCTAAACTTCACGATTGACAAAAGAAATTTGGAAAATGTTCAATATTTCAACAATTTTAGTGGGGGGCTCAGTTTTTCATACAGCATTATAGTAAATCGTCATCCATTTTGGAACCACTCACCGGTACGACATTACCACTACCTATAAATTGGTTGATTATCATTTTTTTTTTTTACTGTTTTCAGTGCATATTCAACAACATTTTTGAAAAAAAAGCCATTTTTGGAGTTTCCGAAGAAGATGCCATCGTAAAAACTGAAGAAAACTTGAAAAAGACAAAAACAAGAGCAATAATTCGTCCCAAAAAAAACAAAACCAAATTTTAAAAAAAAACAAAAGACGACTCCAACGCGAATGGTTCCAAAATGGAGGATCAATTTACCATAACGTTCTATGAGAAACTAAACCCCCCTACTCCAAATTGTTTAAATAGTGACATTTTTCCAATTTTTTTTTTTTAGCTGATCGCGAACTTTATGTAATAATCGATAAGTCAGTCAGTCAGTTAAGTGCCATACATGATACACGCTTTGGCCGATCATGTCTCGAAAGAGACATAACTAACTGGGAAGAAGATTATCCCCCAGTAGATTACCATTATTTTCTGCGGTAGATTGGTTGCCAACCAAGCATATAGAACCCAATCTATTCTATTATTTAACCCATAACTGGAGGGAAGAGACGGATTAATACCTTTCCCAAGGGTATTTGTGCGTAGGTGAATGCAAGGAATTCAACTGGAATTCGAACTCGGCACTCCGATTTGTCGTTCAGAGTCCAAGTCAATATCCACTGCCCCAAAACGCATTACATTACATCACCATCTTTCTACACTAAAAAAAAAAATTAAAATAAAAAAAAATAAAAAATAAAAAAAATAAAAATAAAAATAAAAAAATAAAAATAAAATGTTCATAGAGAAAATGCATGTAGTTAATTGTTCAAAGATAATTGTAAGTATTTAAATTTTCCACAGAAATTTAAAGTTCATAGTTGATAGTAGCAGAATGCGTGTATGTAAAAAGATTAAATGGTTTCTAATAAAATTCTGTGTTCTTTTCCTTTTTATGGTCGGAGAAAAAGTGAAAAGGAAAGTCAAACAATAAAGGAGACTGTACTTATCGAAGTCAGTTGAAGTATCTTGTTGTTTTCTTTGAAGACGAAGAAAAGGAAAATTGGAAGGAGAGGTAGAACGAATATGTGACGCGCTCTTACGTCCGAGTCGGCAAATTAAATTTTCTTTAGTCACATTGCGACAAGGTCCTTCAAATTCACTCCCATGTCGGACTGATTTGACCGGTCAAGTATTTGTGGTTTGAGTAGTGGATTTTAGTCATGTAACCGGCTCTAACAGCACACCCATTTTCTAGGTGTGAAAAAAAAAAACTGACCGAGGTCATAGATCAATTTTCTATTCCCTATCCAACCAAAATCTAAAACCTTACTTTTCACACTGACTTGTAAAATTTGCCTTGGTCTGGGATTTTCCAAAATGTTTTTACTCGTTCTGATACGTTTTTGCGAATGTGCCATTTTACTTTGTTTGTTTTATCTAACTGTTTGATGATATAGGATTTGTATCATATAAACCCCAAATCACAACATACCAGTATACTGTCTCTTTGTAAATTTTTCATTTTTACTTCGATCTCTGAAGAAGCTTTAATAAAAGAGTTGAGATACGTTTCCTACTTTGTTCTTTTACTTTATTCTATTATCTTGTCAGATTCCGATTCATATATTCAACTCATATGTACCTGAATCAAGTTAAAAGAGAAGCTGGGTGCACATTGAAATCCTTCTCTCAGATTTGTTCCATATACACTCTTCAATAAACAATCTGCTCCGATGAGCTTAGATCACTGGTGCCGCCTAAGCACGAATTTACACGAGATACTAGATTAGCAACTAGGCCCCACCCTTTTACAGTTAAACAAATAAGATGTAACCGTAAATTCTACTCCAACAGCTTCTTTTCTCGCGCTTCCCGCCTGTGGAACTCCCTTCCACAAGTCTGCTTTCCCGACAGCTACAATCTCCAGGTGTTTAAATGTAGGGTCAATAGACACCTCCTGTCACACTCACTCCCATTTATTCTCAGAACACTCTCATTTACCCAACCCTCATTCTCGGTATCCTTACCCGCCTATCACCCACCCTCTGACATTTCCTATATTTAATCATCCTTTCTCCACTCTATGTAGCCCCCTGCGCAGTAGTGGCAGTGACATGCCTTGCTCGGGGTGAAACGCTTATAAAAAAAAAAAATAATAATAAAAAACAGTGACGTAAATATAAACAATTCTCATCTTATCTTCATGTTATTTGTAATTTCACATAATTTTCTCTCAACTCGAAAACTTATCAAATTAAATTATCAAAAACGCTTATTGACAACGAACTTCGAGGCTCTTTCATGTCCTGCTTATCATAAAGAGGATAAGAAGCTTGCCAAAGTACAAGACTAAATCTAAATGTTATTGTTTAATTATAAAACATTCTGTCAATCTCATTGCTTTTATTCTCAGGTTAGTTCCGTCTGAACCATTTATATGCTGTGCCCTTTCAGGATTAAAACGATCATGACTCTCCGCAACTTCCGTCTTTTGTTGCTGAAAATAACCTTTGTTTCTTTACATCTCTTTGTCCTTGTTTTGCCATTCATTGTCTCAAAACTTCTTATGTGTTCCCCAACTTCATCTTTCGTGTGCTATATTCTTTCCGGATTCGTGTGGTCAAGATTCTCCACAACTTCCTCTCGTTTGTTGCTGAAAGTAACCCTTGCTTCTCTAATTCTCTTTGTCTTTGTCATACCAGTCATTCTCTCAAAACTCGTTATTTTATTTCCATCTTCATTTTTTCTGTGTTCTGTGTTCTTTCCGATTCGTGTGGTCAAGTTTCTCCACAACTTCCTCTCGTTTGTTGCTGAAAGTAACCCTTGCTTCTTTAATTCTCTTTGTCCTTGTCATACCATTCATTTTCTCGGAACACTATATTTAAACTGAATGTAAAATGAAATAAATTATTTGAAATAAACAAACAATTTAGATTTAAAATTTGATCATCTTGGTGCCAGATAAGCGACAGGTAACGAAATAGTAGTTGTAAAAGAATTTTAAAATAAAATGATTTATATTAGAATCGAGCAGCAACCCAATTTCTAAAAAATCTAAAGGGGCGAAAAAACCCACTCTTTTGTTGACCTAAAAAGAAGCATACGTGGCTGTGATAAAAGCAGAAATTGTCTGCATATTTTTTTTTTTTAGTTTTTTTTGTTTATTTTATTTATTTTTTTTTTTCATAATAAGAAATTAATTACTTTTATTCCAACAGTAAATTCCTCTCGGATCCCGCAAGCCAGTCATTGCATGATTAGCGATGTCGCTGTTGGGGTGGAAACTCCAAAGAGAATCGGAAGTTTCGTGTGGAGATGTAGTAAACAGATTTCTGAAATGGAAAAATATTTCAATTAAAGCCGTACTCTTAATTCCTGCACTTAAGGTCAAAATAAATTAATTGTATTAAGAAGAGATAATGCTGTGAGCACCACCCAACACTGGTACTTCCTAGTTACTCCTCCGAATATCATCATTATCAGCATTTATCATTATCATTAATCCTATGACCGGGAGTGGCCGTAGAGTCGCTACGCAGCTGATCACCTGACAAATCCCCTCTACATATCTGGGTTGAAAGCTGGAAAGGTATTGGATACGCTGTGACACGTCTACTTGTCCAAGGTGCGTGGCCGTCGACTCGCTACACAGCTGATCACGCTACGTATGAATGAATTAACTTTCCAGTTTACAAGGTACCTCGGTTAAGTAGACGTATCAGCGTGCCCGATTCATTTCCAGCTGTTAAAACAGACAGAGAGAATTTGAGGTAATCAGCTGTAGTATTTAGATATACTTTTGTACAATTTTGCGAAATATATCTGTTAAAATTAAATATCAGTGTTATGTTCATTTTTGTGCAATTTAGATGACAATTTATTCATCGCATCATGTGTGTGTGTGCACGCGTATGTGTATGAACGCGCTCATGTGTGTGTGTGTGTGTGTGTGCGCGCGTACGCGCGTGCGTGTGTGTGTGTGTGTGTGTGTGTGTGTGTGTGTGTGTGTGTGTGATTATAGATAGATATACCATAGTTATATCTGTTTTGATTGGAATATTTGCAATAACTTTCTGTGCTGTTCATTATATATATATATATATATATATATATATATATATGCGTGTGTGTGTATATTTTCTAAACATATACTGTTAAATATAAGAGACAAATATATATCTATTTATTCTGTTATGCGAAGCTATCCTGGCCAAGGTATCAGCAGCCACTTGTTATCCATCCCCGCTATGGTTTGTTCTTTGAATTCAAATTTACCAAGCAGTTTAACTCGATGTTGATTTTTGGGAAAAGCAAGAATTGAAGATTGAAACTTTCTAAATTCAAATTTCCTGTGTTAAACTGTGAAGTATGGTACGAATTATTTCTTAAATCTGTATTTTTCGGGGGTTTTTTCCTCACTTTTTGGCGTTCATGCATCATTTGGACTTTAACTAAGTTAAAACTTAGTTAACTCTCCACTTTTGGAAGTTTGTGTTTTGTGTTTTTTTTTTCTTTTTTTTAAATAGGAGTAGATAGGTCATACTATCGCCCGGTCCATACTCCTCCCACGTCTATTGAACTGGAGTGGAGGCTTGCCCCTTGTTTCCTTTTTAGGATGTGGTTTCCGGCTTTCTCTTCTCTCTATTCAGACCTTGGTATTGGTGCTTCCGTGAGTTTCCTGCGATCTGGCCGGTTGGTGGCAACGGCTCACCACTGTGAGGGTACCGGGTTGGCAGTTTCCTGGTTGCTGCTTCCGACTGGTAGTTAGGAGCCCTAACTCTTGCGTAGCGTCAAGAGCGGCTGCTCTGATCAACAGTTGTATAATATCGGGATTCTTGTAGTGCCATGTCGCGCATAGATAGGGGGCCCTGAAAGCGCTTTCGGTGGGCAACCCCGAGGCCACACCTTGTTGCAGCCCTAGCCAGTTTCCCTCCCAGCACAGATCGTGGATAATGACCGCCTGTATATTCTACCCTAGGTCCCTTTCTACAAACAGAATCATGACTAAACAAATCAGAAATGATCCTAAACCAGTTAAATCCAAATCACCTAAACCCATTAACCTTTCCTTCACTAATATCCGGGGCATTCGTACTAACATTTTTAGTGTAGAAGCGTTCCTGCATGAAAAGTCCCCTGACATCCTTGCGCTCTGCGAAACTAACTTCAACTCAGCTATTCCCTCCTCTGACCTCTTCATCCCTGGTTATCTTCGTTAAGGAAGGATTCCACTGTCCACGTGCATGGGCTGGGTGTCTATGTCAGCGAACACCTCCCCATAGCTAGGGTGACTTCACTCGAATCTACTGACCACCAATACATATGTCTCCACCTGTCTCTCCTCAGTTCGGTGAGTTACCTATTCTTTCTTTACCGTTCTCCCTCCTCTCCTGACTGCTCCCTACTAGATAGCATTACTGACGACATAGATAAGGCTATTTCCTATCACCCATTCGCCCACATATTTGTATTTGGAGACCTCAATGCCCATCACTCTGAGTGGCTTGAAAACGCCGTTATTGATCCAGCGGGCATTCACGCCATGAACTTTGCTATTTCCCAATCCCTTACGCAAGTGGTGGACTTCCCCACTCGCTTCCCAAGCACTCCCTCGGGTCATTCCTCACTGCTAGATATATGTTTCAATTCTGCGCCTGACGCCTGTCAAGTCTCGCAGCTTTGCCCTCTCGGCAACCCCGACCACGCTGTAGTCTCTCTCAGTATTTCTTTCCAATCTCACTCCCCCCAGGAGCCTCCTATCTATAGGACCTCCTACCTCGACCAAAAATCTGACTGGGATGCCTTTCGCGATTTCCTCTGCGACGTCCCTTGGGGAAAAGTGTTCGACCTATCAGTTGATGACTGTGCCTCTGAGGTCACGTCATGGGTGAAAGGTGGCATTGATGCCTTCATACCCACCAGGAAGTATTGCTTAAAACCTCATTCCTCTCCGTGGTTCTCTCCGGCCTGCTCAGCCGCCATTGCCCACAGGAACCATTACTTCCGTCTATTCCAGAGACAGTCAACTGATCACAATAGGCGCCTGTTCACATCTGCTCGCAATGAGTGCAAGAGAACCCTAAATGACGCCAAACAGTTGTTTGCTGAGAGATTGCGACAGCACATAGCTGACCGCAAGTTCGGCTCCAAGGACTATTGGAGGATTTGTAAACGAGTGCGCAACAATAGGAAATCCTCAGTACCTCCTTTAATCCATGGATTTGAGGTTCTCACGTCATCTGCGGACAAAGCTGAGTGCTTTGCCCACAGATTCTCATCCAACTCCACATTCGACTCGTCCGGAGTACACCCACCCGACTTCCCTATTAGAACTGAGGCCAAACTGCACGACGTATATATTACCCCGACAGTAGTATCCAGAGTAATTTCAAAACTCGACCCCCATAAGGCGTGTGGAGACGATGGAATCCCGGTGATAGTCCTTAAGAGGTGTGCTCCTGAACTTTCCCCTGTCCTCTCTAAACTATTTAACTTCTGCCTTTCTGCTACCTGCTTTCCTGCATGCTGGAAGTTCTCTTCAGTCGTTCCTGTATTTAAGAATTGTGGTGAACCCTCGGACCCATCCAACTATCGCCCTATCAGTCTTCTACCGATATCAGGGAAAGCATTCGAGGCTATAATCAATGCTGAAATAGTTCATCATCTCACGGCCCTCAAACTGTTCTCCGACAGGCAATATGGATTCCGCTTTGCCAGGTCCACGGCCGACCTGCTAACAACCGTAACGGAGGCTCTTGATGAGTCTGACGAGGCTCGCGCGGTTGCTCTGGACACCTCCAAGGCTTTCGACAGGGTTTGGCACTCTGGCCTCCTATGCAAACTACGCGGTTATGGTATTACCGGTCGCCTGCTTGACCTAATCCAATCTTTATTAAATAACCGCAAAATGAAGGTCGTTCTGAATGGGCGTGCCTCTTCGTTCTACAGCATGAATGCTGGTGTCCCACAGGGCTCTATCCTGGGCCCGACACTCTTCCTTATTTTCATCAACGACCTCCCAGATGAGATCAAGTCCCAAGTAGGCATCTACGCAGATGACACTACAATATACTCCCGCACCAGTAAGAAACCTGTCGTGGCGGACAGACATAATCTCGCTGCTGACCTTGAACGGGATCTACACTCTGTGGTGAACTGGGGCAAGAAGTGGCTTGTCAGCTTCAATTCATCTAAGACCAAGCTGTTGTCTGTCAACCATTACAGGCAACCTCTCCTGCCTCCCATAAGCATGGACCAAGCGATTCTCCAGGAGAGTAATACACTACGCCTCCTCGAACTTACCCTGTCCTCAGACCTCAAATGGAACCACTATATTGAATCCATAGCAAAATCTATTGCTAAGCAGGTTGGGTCACAATGTCGATCCAGGATGTTTTTTCCACCTGAATCCATCCTGCATATATACAAGTCAACCATCCGTCCGTGCATGGAGTACTGCTGCCATTTATGGTCAGGTGCCCCTGCCGTTCTCCTCAGTGTTCTTGACAGGCTCCAAAGGAGAGTCTGTAATATGATAGGTACTGATCTGGCGACTCGACTGCAGCCACTTCCCCATCGTCGAAATGTGGCCTCCCTTTGTCTGTTCTATAAATACTTTCCTGGCTTCTGCTCCAACGAACTTAAGTCACTGATGCCTCCTCAACAGGTGTTTACTCGTGCAACCAGACTGGCAACTGGGTCCCACCCATTCACAGTCAGGTTAGCCAAATGCAGACGACAATTCTACTCCTGCAGCTTCCTCTCTCGCACTTCCCGCCTGTGGAACTCGCTCCCGTATTCTTGCTTTCCTGACGGCTGCAACTTCCAGAAATTTAAATGCAAAGTCAATACTCATCTACTAATCACTGGCCTCTAGCTCTCTCCCCACCCCTGTATATCCTTCCCTTTCTCTCCACCTATGTATCTGTCATCGCACCTGCTTTCTTAGCTTTCTATTGTTCCTTTCTAACTAGTTTGTACTCCTCACTCTTTTCTAATTAATCTTTTTACATTTATGTAAACCCCTGCACATCAGTGGCGTTTCCGCCTTGCTCGGGGTGAAATGATTAAAAAAAAATATATATGTATATATATATAGTACTGTGCAAAAGTATTAGGACAAGAACTATTTTATCTTTTACGAGGCATCAAAATAAAGTTTAAAATCACCCTGTCCTAATATTTTTGCACACTATCGGTAGTGTGCAAAAATATTAGGACAGGGGTGATTTTCCTAAAAACTTCACTGAAATTCACATACAGGGTGACAAGCCAAGTATGAATATTGATTATTTAAAACTAGGTGTAAAAGAAATGTATTAAAAAGAAGTTATATTTTATTTTTCCTATTTTTATTAAACACATTTTGAAACTACTCATTATTCTATTATCCTATTATAAAAGCTGCTTGGCAGGAGATACCATTAGATACATTGAAGAAACTTGTGATGTTAATGCCTGAAGGCTGTGATCAAAGCAAAATGCTATTATACTAAATACTGAATTCATTTTGTAACAAGTATTTTTTCTTGTTAAAGCATTTGTTGAGTAAATCAAATAAAATCACTTTAATTAAATTGTTTATTGTCTGTCAATAAGCCTCATAAAAGATAAAATAGTTATTGTCCTGATACTTTTGCACAGTACTGTATATTTGGGTAAGACAGTACTCCTTGCAATTGTTCACCTGGTTAAAAAAAACATATCTTCTTAAAGTAACGAAATTAATTGAATGGTTCGAGCTATAGATAAAGGTACCTGAAAAACAGCATAGGATGAATAAAGAGAGAGAGAGAGAGAGAGAAGAGAGAGGGAGCAGCGGATGTGATTTGTGGTGCAGTGGATATCTACTCGGAACGACAAATCGGGGAGTTCGAATTCCAGTTGAATTCCTTGCATTCACTTACGCACAAATAACCTTCAGTCAGGTAAGTGCCATACGTGATACACGCTTGGGCGATCATGTCTGACTGGGCAGAAGATTATCCCGTAGTAGTTTGCCGTTGCTTTCTGCGTTTATAAAATATGGAACGCTTCACGAATTTGCGTGTCATCCTTGCTCAGGGAATAACCTTAGGAAAGGTATTAATCCGTCTCTTCCCTCCAGTTATGGGTTAAATAACAGAACAGATTGGGTTCTATAGTCTTGGCTAGAAACCAATCTACCGCAGAAAGTAATGGCAACCTACTATGGGATAATCTTCTGCCCAGTCAGTAATGTCTCTTTCGAGACATGATCGCCCAAAGCGTGTATCACGTATGGCACTTAACACACTGACTGATGAATAAGAAAAAGGTTCCAAACTTAATAAAAATGAACTTTTTTTTTCATCAAAATGTTTGTTATTATTAAGAGAAAAGATCAAATTGTTTTAATTATTTTATAATAAAAATGAATCCCTTCTAACACGTTCGAAATGTTGTTAAAAATCTTGTTTTGATTTTAGTTAGCAGGAAACCACATCGTTACGAGAGTGGAAAACCTAATATTACATAACGCATTTTTAATATTACACAACGCATTTTAATATTACATAACGCTTTTTTGTAAATATTACATAACGCATTTTTAAAAAAAATATTACATAACACATTTTTTCCGGTGACAACACATTAATTTGGAAATTCATTCAAAAAAATTAGCGTATTTTAATGAAACTTTCTGGACTTATTCACAAATGAATTAAACTATTTTTTAAATTATTATTTTTAAAAAACCTTGATAAAGATATTTTTTACAGCTGTTACCCTACCTCCACGAAAATTCATGAAATTTTAAGAAATTAAATTCTGTTGGGAAAGTTGGTTTTATTAGTTAAATGCAGGACTCACGAGGAATGTAAATCATCTGTTATTTTTTAAACATTTTGCCTTTATTTCTGAAATTCGACTCCAAATAAAAAAAAATGCATTAAAACTATGACATTTGGTAAACTTTTAATTGCTTTAATAAATAATATTTATTAAGGATATTATAGTCTGAAAAAAAATAGTTTTTTGATTAATAATGAAAATTTAAAAGAATTGTTTATGTTCTTTTAATTATAATAGTTTATAAAGTTTCAGAAATATTTTTAAAATACTTCAAAGATTTGTTGTGGTTAGTTTATAAACTTATAAAGTGAAGATTATATTTACTAAACGAAAGTTAAAAAGTTTAATACAAATCATTATGCCTTCATACTTTTAAAACAATTTTTATTTTTTTATTTTTATTTTTTTTGGGGGGGGGTATATGAATTTTTTATGGTACATTAAAAGTTCATGTGTTTCAAGGTTTTTCCTCTTAGAGGAAAAAAATTGTACAATTATGTCACTTGTGATCGCCACAAACTTACCTTATCTCGCATCTGTCAATATGACAATACGTTTCAAATGCAGTGGAAAGGTTAGAAATTTCAACTCTGTGTATAAGAAATAGTTTTATTCTAAATTTCATGCTATAGGTAAGTAATACTTGTGTAAATCAGATTCATTTAACATGAAATTTACTAATTTTCCAAACATAATGTGTCACAGATTTTATTTTTGCAAGATTTATAAAACAGGGAATTAATTTTGTTTACAAATGTGTTGATCACTCGGAAATGGCCGAAAAAATAAAAGATTTTTTTTAGATTTTAGATAGATAGATAGATAGATAGATAGATAGATAGATAGATAGATAGATAGATAGATATGAACAGACTGAAAAAGATAGATAGATAGATAGATAGATAGATAGATAGATAGATAGATAGATAGATAGATATGAACAGACTGAAAAAGATAGATAGATAGATAGATAGATAGATAGATAGATATGAACAGACTGAAAAAGATAGATAGATAGATAGATAGATAGATAGATAGATATGAACAGACTGAAAAAGATAGATAGATAGATAGATAGATAGATAGATAGATAGATAGATAGATAGATAGATAGAAAAGATGAGATAGATAGATAGATAGATAGATAGATAGATAGATAGATAGATAGATAGATAGATAGATATTGAAAAGACTGAGATAGATAGATAGATAGATAGATAGATAGATAGATAGATAGATAGATAGATAGATATTAACGAGGGAACAACCTACCCTGACACTGGATCTATCGTGAGCCCAAACGTGTGCTTCAGTCCCGTGCCGATTAGCATCGCGTACCGTTTGCTCTTCAACGACAACGCACCAATACTTCCAGATTCATAGTCGATAAAATATAACAAGCGGGAATTTGTCTCGATTGCGATTTCTCCAAAATCTAGAAATAAAGACAATAAGCAATTTTTATTATTCTAATGACTTGTTTTTTTTTTTTTAGCAATCTGTAAATCATCTTACAGGAAAGTGAAATCAAGCTCTCCTATCATTCTGCAGATGAGATTTCGATTTCGAAATATTAATCAATAATAAATAGGTAATACCCAACACCTTTACATTCCTTTATTTTACTATAAGTATTGTGATACCCTTGAAGACCTAATCATAAACATAGGAATAGATTATATTTTATTATTTCTTTGTTTGTTGTTTTTATTAAATCATTTCACCCCTAGTAAGGCAATAAAGCCACTTAGACGCAAAGAGTGAAAGAAAGTAAGAATTAAAAACATTATTATGGAAAGAAGACAATAAAAGACCAGGTGACAATGAGACAGTGCATTGAATTTTTGAAGATCAAATTTGACTGAAAAGTAAGAAACCGGAAGATAATTTCACAAGCGGAAAGTGCGAGAAAAGAAACTGTTAGCAAAGAAATTACGGTTAGATCTAGCCATTTCAACTGTAGCATGATGAAACCTAGCTCTCAATTTTGTACTGATATCTAAATTTACATTTGCCTTTATTTTATTTTAATTTTCAACCGAAAGTCGATTTATCGCCTTTGCGTTTATTGAGTTTATTATGTACAGGAATTAGAAATTAGTTGAGTAATTTCAGTTAGAAATTTACAAGTACGAGAACTGATGAAACTGAGGCAAAAGCAATAACAATTATTTTATTATTATTATTTAATAAAGAACCTGCGTCGTTAGCAGATTTAAAAACTGAAGTATTCTGCTCTTTTTAGTCTGGATTTCTGAGATGAATATTCATTATTATTTATAATCGGATTAATCTCATTATCGTTATTGATATTGACGCAACGTTTTGGGTGTTTTAGCACACTGGCCTTCTTCCGACTATCGATCTGAATAACCTTCAAAGAATTAATCCTTTATTTAATCTATAGGACTGAATCGTTCTCATTCCGCCGTCCATATCCACGGAACTATAGTTTAGTGAGTTAAAACGTTGGTTAGGAAATTTGGTGACAGGGTTAGGGTTAGGGAAGACGTAGGGAGATGGTCAATGTTTCTTTGATATGGCCTTGTGTCAGACATAACCAAACTCCCTACAGCTTACAAGTTTGATGCAGAATTAGCATCGGAATTATCAGGTTTTCATCATCAGAAGGTTGATTGTCGGCAGGTTGGAATGTGTGGAATTGTGTGAAATAGTGTAAGAATAAAAAACATACATTTTTCATGCTAAAATAGAAATTTAGTAAAATAAATGAATAACACAAGTTGTAGAAATCAGTGTGCAATTAGAAAAATTAAGAAGTTAAGGGTAGAGTTCGTGTTTAATGAGAAAGTTAAAGGTATTGTTACGAGGATACATTTATATATAAAAAAATAATATTAATAATGTCTACAAAGTTGTAGTAACGGATTCTATTGAGTTCTAAAATCGAAAGAATTCTAAAAGATTCTAGAAATATGCAAATTAGGTATTAGCCCCTATAAAAATAGGTTTTGAGAAGAGAGTAGTTAATTGTTAAATGGATCTGCTGACATTATCAACTCCGGCTTTGATTCAAGGATTTTTATCCAGCCGAAAGAATCTCTAAGAAAAGTTGCCGACCAACTAAAACCTGAAAGAGAACCTCATGGAACTAAAAGGATAAATAGACTTTTTGACCTTTTCATTGACGATACTAGAAATTATTCTTTATATACACATTTAATGATTTCCAAAAAGTATAGCACTTAAACTACTTCACTAACTTAACTAGGTAAAGATACTAACCTTTCCTTCCCCTTTGTAACACTTCGCCTGCCAGTAGAAAACTCTACGTTTCTGTTTTGAATGCAAAAAATGGTAAATTTTGTATATAAATAATTTTGTGTTTATCGTAAATTAAATATTTGTATGTGATTTTACTCTGAGTTTTGCTTAATCATTTTTTTCTTTTGTTACACTTAACACGTAACAGTATCAAGATTTGTAGAAAATGTTCATAGTATTAATTGTTGAAAGAGTATATGCGTACGTACGTATGTATGTATTCAGTAGGAATGTCTTTGGGTAGAGAAGAAGAAGTAAAAGGAATCAGTACACTGGAAGGAAAGAGAAAAAGGACGAATGTCGGAGTCAGCTTGGAGCGTCTCTCGTTACATTTTAGCTTGTCGTCTTTACTGCTTTCCATCCCTGACTGACTCTGATCGGGGGCCCTTTTATTGTCATTAGATTTTTCGCACTGACTCTTGAAGTTCTCAAGTCTTTCAAGTCTCTCCCATTGGTCAAAATCAATTTAACACCTACTTGTGAAATCTGGTTTGAGCATTTTCTTTAAACAATCCTTTTTCTATTTAGGAAAAACCAGGATTTCACGCGTGAGTGTGAGTTTTTGTAAAAGTGAAGAAGAAGGTTGATTTTAACTCTTAATTTCCTATCCCACTACAGGAGTACGATTTTAGATTCAGTGGAAACAGGGTGAGTAAAAAGTGAGCAATACTAAATAAGTACAAAGCAAGATATCCTTAGACTTAGGGCACGAGTCTGCTAAGAGAGTTTAGTTTGTCTCGTTTAATGAACTGGGATATTTTCTTATGATTAATGGTCATATATATTCAGGGCCGTGCTTAGCCCCCCCCCCCCCCCCATCCCCGGGGTGACGCAAGTTCCCTAGAAGCCGCAAGGCCCCGGGAAACCGCAAGATTTATGGTAATTAAAAAAAATTAACAAAATAATTATTAGGATTAACTTTTATGTTGAAATAGACATCTATCAACCCGTCTCTCTCTCTCTCTCTCTCTCTCTCTCTCTCTCTCTCTCTCTCTCTCTCTCTGCTTATTTATAAATGGAACTTTGTCTCTGTGTGTGTTTGTCTCTGTGTGTGTGTCTGTTACCTATAGACTCCGAAACGGCTGAACCGATTTTCTTGAAAATTTGCACAGTTGTACTATAAGCGTCTGGGAGTGTTCTTGGCTATGCTTTGTGTTGAGGTACCCTCAATTAATATCGATAATCGATAATAGAAAAAATCGGGTTATAGAAGGAGTGGCCCGATTTTAATCAAATTTGATACACTCATAGACAAAGACATAAGAAACAATATTCAGAAGTTTCAAGGTTGCAGTTCTTACAATAGTGCAGAAAATCGATAATATATATATATAAGCCTTCATTACACCCGGGCAACGCCGGGCTGTACTATATATATATATATATATATATATATATATATATATATATATTATGAATTATATTTTAGAACATGTACATAATTATTCTATATATATTCGCTACGAAGGTACGTTCGTTTCGACATTGAAACTTAAACTTCAGCTCTATATATTAGATATCGAGCACTGTTTTAAATTGATGTTTTGGACGTTGTAAGAATTCTTCGTTCTGTATTCACTCTGATATATATATATATATATATATATATATATGATCTTTGATAGAAGCCTTCCGGCATATTGAGAGAGAAACAGATTACAAATATCTGTTTTAACATACATACAAGAACATAACATGTACATTCAAACTTTCAGGATGTCATGAAACGTTTAAGAAAATCTAGCGACTCTAACAATTCACGATAGACTGTTGCGGGAGATATTGTTGTGTGATGTATGCAATGCGCCATGAGGTTCTGTTGGGACAAAAACATGTCATTTGGCCAAGAAACTAAAAAGTCTCCTTAAAGACACGTTTTAGCACTATCCTATCCTGTTGGGACAAAAAAGTCATTTGGCCAAGAAACTAAAACGTCTCCTTAAAGACACGTCTTAGCACTATAATATCCTGTTGGGACAAAAAATGTCATTTGGACAGGAAACTAAAACATTTCCTTAAAGACACGTCTTAGCACTATCGCATCCTGTTGGGACAAAAAATGTCATTTGGCCAGGAAACTAAAACGTCTCCTTAAAACACGTCTTAGCATTATCGCATCCTGTTGGGACAAAAAAAATGTCATTTAGACAGGAAACTAAAACGTCTCCTTAAAGACACGTCTTAGCACTATCGCATCCTGTTGGGACAAAAAATGTCATTTGGCCAGGAAACTAAAACGTCTCCTTAAAGACACGTCTTAGCACTATCCTATCCTGTTGGGACACCACGGCAGACAAGCTTAACCAAACGCCACAGACGACAAGAATGCCCAGGCTATGGGCAGTAAATCCATCAACAGCGATGCTTTCAGCCAGCGACGAATCCATCAGCAGCAGAAATTAACTCTCGACTACAATAATGATAATTTGTGGATATTTCTCCCATGAGTCTATCTCACTCGATTACATATGTTCTCTAAGTGTCATTCGCGACGACTACCTTGTGTGATATCCCGTACTAACTCTCAGCCTCCTAAGGTTGATATGCGATACACCGGAACAAACAAACGATCGAGCCTTGTAAGTTACGGAAAATACAAAGTATTTTACTTATTTCAACCACGTTTTATCTCAATTTGTTGTTTGTTATTTCCAGTCTTTTTTTTTCTTGTTAACGGTAAGCACTTACTTATAGAAAAGTTGTGAAGTAAGACTTCATGCGAATGACCATTGAGTTTAGCTCTGTTAATGGAGGCTTCCTGGGCATCGGTCCAGTATACCTAAAATCAAACAGACAAAGCATTAGATATGTTATATTAAAATGAATGATAAAATAGTCGGTGTTGTTTACATCATTTACACTGTTCTGACTGTTATCCTCATCTTTATTGTTGTGGATCCGGGTGAGGAACCACACAAAATAATGACCAACAAAACAGATGTTTAAGATAGAAAAATAGGTTATATTGAACGTAAATATACAAACTGGAACGCAGGTTAGTAATCCAGGAATATGATTAGTAAGAAATATATATATATATATATATATATATACAAGTCTTTGAAGTGAAGCCGTGCTGGAAATAGTATATCCGTATAATATTATTCTGAATGAGTGGAGCTCAGAGCTACTATGACTATTGACGCAGTATTCTCTGTGTAACTTCGGTATCTCTCGGTAATTTACGGATCAGTCACGTTCTCTAACGGCTCTCTCCGGTTCTCTCTATGGCAGAAATATATGTATAATCATATTATTATATTTCATATATATTATCATATTATTATATTTCTATTATCATAGAAAAGGGGGAGATCCCACAACATTTATTGCCATATTCACGGCGCTTGAGCTGTTAAACGCTTTGGTTTTGTTTGGGTGATGTTTCTTGGAATTTCTAACCTAACCCTTTATTTAAGCCAAATGGGTAGGGTAAATTATTGATATGTTCCCCTTCAGATCTTTCCAAAACATCCTTATTTCCGTGCAAATGTAAATGCTGAACTCAAATCGATAATTGTTTATTGACGAAACCTACCTTTTTTCATGTTAACAACCAGAAAAATATCGAACTTCTTGTCGCTGTTTATCTCACCCCGTAACCATGCCTTAAAAATGTTATTCACTGCAGTATGACTTCACGCGTAGTTTGACGATTTTTCAGCCTTTTTACTTCCTTTTTGCAATTACTACGCGGAAATTGAGTTCCGAAACCAAACAAATCGCGGAGTAATTTCTCAAAGGAAGTAAATAAGCTGAAATAAGTATCCTACGCCAAGTCATTCTGCAGTGAATCAGATATGAGAACGGTGGTAAGGAGTGAGATATAGTCCGATTTTTTTTTCTGGTCGATAACAGGAAAAAAGGTAGGTTTCTTCAACAAACAATTATCGATTTGAATTCAGCATATACATTTGCATGGAATTAAGGATGTTTTGGAAAGATTTGAAGGGTAAAGGCCTTCGGGGAACAATTCAAAAATTTACCGATTATTCTTATTCCATTTACCAAGTCTTTGGGTATTTCTGTTTTAGCTAACTCCCCTTGATAACCCCAATCTTTTATTCTCTATGCTGCAGCCAGGGATTGAACTCACAACTCTTCGGATTATGTCACTTTCGGATCAATTCCAACAAATATCATCCGAAGAAGGCAAGATAGTAACAAACTCTACAGGAGAACGTTCTTTTTCAAGACTGAAACTTATAAAAATATCTGCTTTGTAACACGATGGGACAGCGTCGTTTGAACCGGCTTTTACTCATGTGCATAGAAAATGGCAACCAATTCCTGAAGACAATTGACTTCAAACCAATAATAAAGAAATTCTCTGTAAACGAAATATAATAAGAAGTTCGTAAAGTGCGACATAGAAATCCAAAGGCGAATTGGCATGGCGAAAGACGCGTTCCAGAAACTGAGTAAAGTATTAAGACACAGGAAACTGTCACTAGAAACAAAGAAGAGAGTACTGGATTACTATGTGATGTCAGTTCTTCAATATGGCGGTGAATGTTGGACAATATCAACAAAGATGAAGGGAAAACTTGAAGCAGCTGAAATGTGGTTCTACAGAAGGATGCTGCGGATATCATGGACCGAGCACGTGGGGAATGGTGAGGTGTTGGAAAGAATGGAAACGAATAGAAAAACTTAAGTTCCTGGGACATGCAATGAGGATGGAGGGATTGGAAAATCTGATACTAACAGGCCAAATAGAAAGCAAAAGAGACAGGGGAAAACAGCGGATAACATATTTGAAGGGCCTGAGCAGGTGGATGACAGAACGGGGGCTGCGAGACGTTACAGGAGAAAGCGTGCTAAAAGCCACAAGGGATAGGGAGACGTGGAAGGCCATGATCGCCTACGTCCTGAAAGGACAAGGCACATAGAAGAAGTAATTTCATACTGTGACATTTAATTAATCTGTATGGTTTACGCCAGGATTTGTTATTGGAGGCCATAATTTGAACAACATAAAGTACGCAGATGATACAGTGCTGATTGCAGACAAGGAAAGGAAACTACAATACCTCCTACAGAAGGTATCGGTGGAGAGTGACAAAAAAGGACTACAAATAAACTTTAAGAAAACTGAATGCATGGTCATCAGCAAAAGGTGTAACCAAAAATGCCAAAAACAGGTGGGTGATACCAGAATCAAGCAAGTACAAATATTTAAATACATAGAAAGTGTTCTAACAGGAGATGAAAAGTGCGACACAGAGATCCAAAGGCGTATTGGCATGGCAAAGGACGCATTCCAGAAGCTGAGTAAAGTACTAACACACAGGAAAATTTCACTAGAAACAAAGAGAGCTGGATTGCTATGTGATGTTAGTTCTTCAATACGGCAGTGAATGCTGGACAATATCATCGAAAATGAGGACAAAACTTGAAGCAGCGGAAATATGGTTCTACAGAAGGATGCTGAGGATATCGTGGACTGGGCATGCAAACAACGGTGAGGTGTTGGGAAGAATGGCAATGAAAAGGAAATTAATACTGAGCATCAGGAAGAGACAACTGAAGTTCCTGGGACATGCAATGAGGAAGGAGGGCTTGGAGAACCTGATACTAACAGGCCAGATAAAAGGAAAAAGAGACAGAGGAAGGCAGCTGATAATATATTTGCAGGGCCTGATCAGGTGGATGACGGAACGGGGGTTGCGAGGTGTAACAGGAGCAAACATACTAAGAGCCACAAGGGATAGGGAGACGTGGAGAACCATGATCGCCTACGTCCTGAAGGGACAGGGCACATAGAAGAAGAAGTATTGTTTAAATGTTTATCGTGTTGATTAGATGCAGATACACGGCATCTTTTTGATGTTTTAACACCAGTTTTGTTGCAGTGTCAATAAAATAAATATATATTTAATACAACCGACCATTTACTTGTTATTCTTGTGAGTGGTTGTCGCAGGTTTCCCAGCACACTGGTTTTCCCAGGGGTCCGCAATGCTGTTAAGACGGCCCTGGCACACAAGCACGCACGGACAATTTTTTTTTCATACAAATATAAAATGATAAAAATATGGATTCTAACAACACATGACTTAGAATTTGTTTTGTCTTGAATAAAAAATAATAATAATCTTGCTTTCATTTTTATTCTGATACTAGCAGTTTAGCCCAGTTTCACTCGGGTAGTTTAAGGAATAATAAGAATAAAAAACATATGATGACTCTACATAGCAAATACTTACACAACGTCCACCCTCGTCACATTTATAGATATAGATAACAATGTAGAATGTCTCTATTGGATTAGGATATGAGGGGGAGTGGCAACATATATAGATATAGATATTATAAAGTGGGGTGATCGATTCTATATTATAATCAATACATAAACTGACCCCTGAATTTGTGGGGTGATAATATATATTTTTCTACCCTTAGTTTTGGCTTTCTGAAAAATTTCAAGGTGTCGTTAGCGTTCTGAAATTTTGATCTACATCTGAGCGCAACTCCCGTCGAGCTAGACCGCAAAATGCAGACGCTAAGTCAAATCTATCAAACAAACAAATACTTACACAACGTCCACCCTCGTCACTTTTATAGATATAGATTTTCTATATTAAATTGAAAAGAAAAACAATTATATTTTAAAAAAATATGAGTGGATTGCTACAAATCTAGAGAGATTTGAAGAGAACGTTCAAACTGCTTGGCATTTGCCTTGTTTCGCCGAAAAAAATACTTTAGATTAGTCCAAATTTAATTTCTAAAACGTCATACTCCACTTGGTCTGCAAAAATGATTGTTAGGTGGCACGGTTTAAGTTATTTCGATAACTAACTTTTAAATCGAATTTTTAAAAATAAAAAAGCTTTCTTGAAACTTTTGTTTTAGTTTTAATTGAAAGCTAAATGATTAAATTTACTATTTCTAGTTAGCAAAAATACCCTGGTGTATTTCGAACAGAAATTATATTGATTGGAACCTAACATTTTGAGATTAAGTTTTAATTTTTCAATTTTTCGGCCATTTTTTAGCGATCTCACACATTTGTAAACAAAAGTTAATTTTCAGTTTTAAAAATCATGCAAAAATAAAATATACGTCTGTGACATGTTATTTTTGGAAAATTAGCAAATTTAATGTTAAATTAATCTGATTTACACAAGTATTACTTATTTATAGCATGAAATTTAGAATAAAACTATTTCTTAACCACAGAGTTGAACTTTTTGACTTTCCGGCGTATTTGAAATGTGTTAACAGCTCGTCATATGCGAGATAAGATAAGGATATGGCGATCACAAGGGACACAATTTTACAATTTCTTTTCCGGTAAGAGGGAGAAACCATGAACCACTGACCATTTAATGTACACATAGAAATTACTATATAAAAAAATCTTCTAATACACAAAAAGAAAAAAATGAAAAATTATTTTAAAAATACGATGGCTAGATAATTTATATTTTTTTATTTTAATTGTGATTAGTAAATATAGTCCTCATTTTATAACCTACCAACCTAACGTCTACAAGCTTTGGAAATATTTTTAGAGTATTTTTGAAACTTTACAAATTATTATAATTTTTAAAAAATGAAAACAATTCTTTTAAAATTTCATTATTAATCGAAATTTTTTTTCTTCAGACTATAATGTCCCTACTTTATATCATTTATTAAAGCAATTGAAAGTTTATTTAATTAAATAATGTCATAGTTTTATTGCATTTTTTTCTTACTATTCGGAGCAAATGTTCTTTAAAAAGTGCTAAATGGGTGAAAAAAATAATACATAATCTACATTCCCCAATGAGTCCTGCGTCTAATTAATAAACCAATTTTGCCTACAAAATTTAATTTCTTAAAATTTCATGAATTTATTGGGAAGAGGGGTAACAGACGTAAGAAAATATATTTTTACTAAGATTTTTCAGAAATAATGATTTAAAAAATAATTTCATCCATTTGTGAATAAGCCCTGAAAGTTTCATTTAAATCCGACAATTATTTGATTTTTGCAAGAATTTCTAAATTAGTGCGCTTGTCACTGGAAAAAAAGTGAGTTATGTAATATTACGTTTTCCATTATAAACTCTCGTAAAATCTTGTTTTTATTTTCATTAGCGGGGGGGGGGGCTACCCCGCTAACGAAAATAAAAACAAGATTTTTACCAGAATTTCGAATATTTTAAAAAAGATTAAACATTTTTAAAAATAGTTAAAAAGTACTTTGATCTTTCTTCTTAATAATAACATAAACATTTTGATGGGAAAAATTCGTTTTTATTAAGTTTGGAACATTTTTTATTCATACTATTGTTACAATGCACTTTTTCGTTTTACAATGTGAGCGCAGAAAAAAATATTACCTCAAAAATAAAACTTTTTATTACAGTCGAGAACAAGTGACAACAAGCCTCCCCAAACTTGTTGTTACGCAAGCTGCGAGATTGTAATGTGACTAAGTACTGAACGCTGATCGGTCAACGTAATTCACACCATTTCTTGAAATCACCTCTCCTAGAGCTTAAATAATTCGCACCAAAATCAGCCCATGCAATTGACGTGTGGCCAGAATGCATAAAATAGAAAACGCGCCTAATATCCAAAAGTTTGAAAATGGGCCCTAGTGGAAAAGGACCTTAGTAGAGAATCAACAACACGATTAAATTTGTCACTTTTAAAAATTAACTAATTCGAAGAAATTCACCAAATCCGTAGAGAAACTCATTCTTGAGCGAACAAGATTCAACTCAACAATTTACAATTTCTTAAATGTTCATCAACCAAGAGACGAATTCTTAATTTTAAACAAGCCAAACTCGACCAACAGAAATATATGAATTAATATTCTCACTATTGCTTGATTTTCAAACCTAAAACTAAATTCAAACATCATTCGACTTTACTGAAGGAGTGAAGTTCATCCGCAGATAACACATCCTTCTCAGTACAAAACTAAATAATAATTTTGAACACGAACCATCATCATCATCACCAACCTCAAGTTAAGTAAAATTCTTTTGTGCACAACATTCGAACTCTTAAATTTATCAATTTAATCCTAACATCAGAACTGATTTCATATTTCATGAACATTAATTATCACATTCAACATTCATCTTTCACATTTTTATACCTTTTGATGAATTGTTATTTATCTGTTAAATGATCAAATGTCTTTTCAGTCAATTATCCATCTTCATTCTTTTTCATACAAAATATAAATTGTTTGTAGATTAATATTCTTTCACACAGCCCAATTCAACATATAGCCTTCTGATAATATAAATCCCGACATCGCTACAACACTATGCTTTTTTTTGTTTTGTTTTTTTTTTCTTTTTTTTTTTTCAGGAATTTAGTGGAGATACCTACTTAAAGGCTCTCCCCACCCCCCGTGTTTTTTGGGGGTTTTTTTTTTGGGGGGGGGGGGGCTCCAAGATATAGCAATGTCGACACATGATCCTTCCTCTCTACAATAGGAAGGGGTATTTCTTTTACCCCCGGGTTGCTAACGATTGAACATTACACACGCACAATTCCTAAGAGCTAGTGTTTATTTTACTCTTTTTTTTTTTCTTTTTGTTGTTTTTCCTTTTTTCATTTTTCAGCTCATCGGTATATTTTCTTATTTTTGTTAATCATTTTTTGGCAGACCTGAAGGAGACTAGCACCACCTTTTTTTATTTGTTATTTTTCATGTTTTTTACTTTTTTGCTTTTTTTCAGCGCAGTCTTATCGATTATTGCATAAAGTTTCCGATTATCAAAAAAAAAAATTGTAAAAATTTCAATATTTAAACAATTTTAGGGGGCTCAATTTCTCATACAACGTTGTAAATCGACCCTCTAATTTTGAAACCACTGGCGTTGGGGTCGCTTTCTTTGTTTTTTTTTTGGTTTTTTGGGGTTTTTTGTTCTTTTTATTTTGTTTTTTTTTGGTGGGGAGACGAGTTGTTGCTTTTGTTTTTGTATTTTTTCAAGTTTTCGTCAGTTCTTACGATGGCATCTTCCTCGGAAACTTCAAGAATTTATTGAAAAATTTCGCAAAGGATTCATTTGTTGAATATACGCAAGAAAAAAAGTTAATTGCACAGGATCGATTTACTATTAAAAACTGGGGTCCCAACCCCGCCCAAAATTGTTTAAATATTGAAATTTTCCAATTTTTTTTTTTTTTTTTTTGCCCTATGGTGTAACCGATAGGATTGCACTGAAACAAAGTATAAAAAAAAAAATGAAAAACAACAAATTTAAAGGCGGTGGCAGTCTCCTTCATGTCTGCCGATTTATTTGTTTGCAAAAATTGAAGAAAATATGCCCCCACCCTTTTAACTTTGCAAATGATGATTTTCACGTGGGCCAGCATCAGTACCTTAAAAGAACTTAAAATTTGTAACTTATAACAATTACAAAAGATTCGTTTTTTTTGTTTTTTGGGGTTTTTTGGGTTTTTTGGGGTTTTTTTTTTGTTGTTGTTGTTTTTTTTTTGGGGGGGGGGGGGTTTGTTTTGTGTTTTTTTTGGGGGGGGGGGGAGTTGTTTTGTGTTTTTTGTTTTTTTGTTTTTTTTTAGAAAATATTTGTATGTTTTTTCACCTTTTGGGCGCTCCGTGGAATTAAATTGTTAATCTAAGCGAGATAAATCAATTTGTATAAGAGAAATAACACAATCATTGAAGGGAAGTAACTCTGCTTTTGCTGTGTTTTGCTAAAATCTTCATTCTTCAAATAAAGACCACTGTGTATTTATTTGCATATATATATGCTTCTTTCCTGTCATGCTCATGGAGAGGGAGACAATAGTGAGGCAGTGTCGACTCAGTTTATTTTTTTACTACCAGTTACTAAACTTCACAAAGAGATATGAAAGCTCTTGCCGGATGTTCACTCTTTAACAGTGCTTTATGATTTGATGTTTTTACAATAATTATGTCGTCGAGTAAGGAAGAATATATGTATATCAGTCAGTTAAGTGCCATACATGATACACGCTTAGTTGATCATGTCTCAAAAGAGACATGACTAACTGGGCAGAAGATTTTCCCGCAGTAGGTTGCCATTACTTTCTGAGGTAGATTGGTTGCCAGCCGAGGCTATAGAACCCAATCTGCCCTGTTATTTAACCTACAAATGGAGAGAAGAGATGGATTAATATCTTTCCCAAGGGTATTTGCACGTAAGTGAATGCAAGGAATTCAACTGGAATTCGAACTCAGCTCCCTGATTTGTCGTCCTGAGCCAGCACCACAACGTACATCCTATATACATCCTTGCACGTTATATATATATATATATATATATATATATTATTCCATTTGTAAACGAGTTATTATGCGATCTAGGTTTCTACCATGAGTGGTGGAAAATTTTCAAAAGTTCTACAATATAATTGTATTGAACACTTTTTAATACAAATGTGCACTCGTCTAACCTTATTATGACCAGAAACTAAGTAATCAATCAATCAATCAATCAATCAATATATATATATATATATATATATATATATATATATATATATATATATATCCAGGTAAAGAGAATCAACAATTTTAGAATTCCAATTTCTCCGGCATTTACAATTTTTTTTAAAAAGTGCTCAATACAACATATATCGTCGAGAAAAAATATAATTATAATTAATTTTTTTTATTTAAAAATAATTTAATTTACATTGCAACAGGGAAATTTCTGTTTCGAAATTTTATCTCGTCATCAGGTAACGTTGACTATTTGTTGTGAAAATAATTTCCATTTGAATGTATAAAACAATAAGTTTGTTATTTAAAGAGTTGATATGGATGGGTAAAGACAGAAAAATTCATGTGTATGTTTAATTCAATTCTTTTTCGAGAGTTTATAATGGAAAACGTATTATTACATAACTCACTTGAAAAATTCTTGCAAAAATCAAATAATTATCGGATTTTAATGAAACAAATGAATTAAATTATTTTTTAAATCTTATTTTTTAAAAAATATTCGTAAAAGTAATTTTTATTTTCATATCTGTTACTCCCCGTCTAAGTAAATTCATGAAATTTCAAGAAATTAAATTCTGAAGGCAAAATTGGTTGTATTAGTTAAACGCAAGACTCATTGGGGAACGTAAATCATGTATTATTCTTTAAAACCATTTAGCCCCTTTTACCTAAAATCTGCTCCGAGTAAGAAAATCAAAAATGCAATAAAACTATGGCATAATCTGATTAGATAAGCTCTTAACTGATTTAACAAATGATATAAATTTCAGACATAATTTTTTTCGATTAATAATGAAATTTTAAAAGAATTGTTTTCATTTTTGTTTTAATTATAATAATTAAAATATTTCCAAGACTTGTAAACATTAGGTTAGTAGGTTATAAAGTGAAGACTATATTTACTAATCGAAAATTGAAAAGTTTAATACAAATCATCTAGCCATCGTATTTTTAAAATAATTTTCAATTTTTTTTTTTTTATATGATAATTTCTATGTGTACATTAAAAGGTCATGTATCTCAGGGTTTCTTCACCTTACCGGAAAAATGATTGTACAATTATGTTACTTGTGATCGCCATGCACGTATCATATCTCGCATCTGTCAACACATTTCAAATCGGACAGGTCAAAAAGTTCAACTCTCTGATTAAGAAATTTTTTTTTTTAATCATATCACCCCGAGCAAGGCGGTAACGCCACTGATGTGCAGGGGGCTACGTAAGAGTGAAAAGACTGGAAAAGAGAAAACCGGAAACCACATCCTAAACAGGGAACAAGGGATGAGCCTTTTCACCTGTTCAATAGACGTGGGTGAAGTGTGAACCGGGCGATAGTTTAGTCTATCTACTTTAATTAATTTTTTTTATTCTAAATTTCATGCTATAAATAATAATGGTGAAAATCAAATTAATTTAACATTAAATTTGCTAATTTTCCAAAAACAATGTGTCACAGATTTCGTTTTTGCAAGGTTTTTAAAACAAAGAATTATTTTTTGTTTACAAATGTGTGGATCGCTCAAAAAACGGCTGAGAAATTGAAAATTTAAGAAACAAATCTCAAAATTTTAGATTCCAATGAATATTTCGCCTACGTTTTGAAAGGACAAGGCACATAGAAGATATGGATGAAGCTTTCATATTCACTATTGCAGGAGGTGAATAAAACTAATTCGTTAGTCTATGTTCAGAGATTCGAAATACATCAGTCTTCACTCTTATTTCCATGCGTTTGTCCCTTAACTAACCTCATTATTCAGGTACTACCAGAAAGTACAACAATCAGCGAAAAAAGCCAGTAATGTGTAAGCAAGACCGTCATTCCCAGACGACTGCAACGAATATCACGTGCAAAGAAAACTTCACAAATTCGCGCTATCGTCTACCGAAGCAAGCCCGCCATAATCAACCAGACAAAATAAAGATTATTTCATATTGGAATTTTGATAGTAACTAAGAGAAAAAAAAATCATTTCTTTTTTCCTTGAATGTTGAAAGAAACAGACAGGTTATGTTAGGTGTTTTTATAACCTTTCATACAAGTAATCTTTATACTTTCGTTTTTACAAGAACCTCTTCGATTTCCAATAAGAATAGTTCAATAATTATACCAACCATCATTTCTTTGTAATCAAAGGCCACATCAATCGGCTGGGTCAGAGGAAATATTGGCAAGGCATTAAGTTCCACTTTCCAGAGATCAATCTGGTAAAGGCGACGCAGGCGTTGATCAGCTACCAACAGAAATTCGTCGTAAACAATATCTGCAATAAATATATATATATATATATATACATACATATATATATACTGAAAATTGATATCAATTTTACAATATCAAATTGCGATAGATGACTATCGATAACTGAACTGATCAATCTCAGACATTATTTCAACATTGGTTAAGTGCGTATGATTTCGCTGACTAAATTAAACCCGGATGTGCGTGGGGGGGGGGGTGCAGTGGATATCGGCTCGGAACGAGTTGAATTTGTTGCATTCACTTACGCGCAAATACCTTTGGGAAAGGTATTAATCCGTTTCCTCCCTTACGCTACCAGTTAAATAACAGGACAGATTGTATTTACCTATATTTCTGAGATGAGGTAGTATTTACAGTATTTACACATGGCCCAATGGATATAGACGTCGGTTAGTTCCTGACTTGACTCTTAGAGTTGTGAGTTCAATACCAGGCTGCAACAGTTGTAAACTTGCAGTGTTAGAAGGAGATAACTCATGACTTCCAATCGAGGCTTTACGCAAGGAATGGAGTTCATATGCACCAGTGATTGTAATAAAGGTTCGAAATTTCTAGCATCTGAAGAAGGCCAGAGCGAACAACGTCGTAACAAAGATGAGGACAATAATCCGAATAATCTAAATACTGTAAGGACAGATTGTGTTCTATAATCAGTCTACTGCAGAAAGTAATGGCAACCTACTGCGGGAAAATCTTCTGCCCAGTCAATAATGTCTCTTTCGAGATATGATCGCTCAAACGTATATCACATATAGCACTTAACTGACTGACTGAATATAATAGTTGAAAACATGGTTAATGCTTCTACTGGGCATAAAGTGGGGGATCATTTTTATATTGTTATGAAGGAATAAACTGATTCCCTACTAATTACTACTTAATAATATAATACATCTCTTCCCCCTCTACCTATGAGACAAATAATAGGACAGATTGGGTTATATAGCCTTGGCTGGCAACCAGTCTAACACTGAAAGTAATAGCCACCTACTGCGGAAAAATCCTCTGCCCAGTCAGTCATGTCTCTTTCGAAACATGATCGCTCAAACGTATATCACGTATGGCACTTGACTGACAGAAATTAAACCGAAAAAAGCTGAATAATATATCAGCTAAAATGTTACTAAAGAAACAACAAAGAAAAAAGTACTAATCGGAAAGTATTAATAAATACAAACAATACATAATCAATACAATAAATACAAAGCATTTTGTTATATTGGAACATCCTGCCATCCCCGAGAATAGAATGCTCTACTTTATAAAAGACAGTAACAAGTGGTACAACAGGAGAAAAAAGTTTTAGGCATTCGCCTGACTTTTCTATAACACTGTCAGCTCTCTGCTTTCGGGTAGAGGGCGCTCTCTGCTTCCGAGCAGAGAGCACAAACCCAGTCGTGGTTCCGCCGAAGGGTAGAACCACGACTGGGGAAAAATAGACAGACATTTTTTGGCCCGGCTATATGGCCGGGAATACCCACTATAAAATGACCATGTGTCACATCTAGCCTTGCGTGGGATGGCTAGGAAATACGGAAAAAAGTTTTAGGCATTCGCCTGACTGCTCTATGACACTGTCAGCCCTCTGCCTTCGGGTGAGGGCGCTCTCTGCTTCCGGGCAGAGAGCACAAACCCAGTCGTGGTTCCGCCGAAGGGTAGAACCACGACTGGGGAAAAATAGACAGACATTTTTTGGCCCGGCTATATGGCCGGGAATACCCACTATAAAATGACCATGTGTCACATCTGGCCTTGCGTGGGAAGGCTAGTAAATACGGAAAAAAGGCTTAGGCGAAGGCATTCACTATTCGATAGTCAATTCCGCTCCAAACCGTGGCTTACTTATATATGTATTATTGTTACTTGTACCTTAGTACAATAAATCTGTATTTCTTATTCCTGGTGTGGAGTTCCATTCTTCAACTGATCATTTTATACTGTATTCCTTTTCGGGATCTATCACATTTATAAATACGAACAATGCATGATTTCAGATAACGATTGTAAAATCGCTTAGGGACTAGTTAATGAAAAAATAGTAAATATTCTATCTTCACATATTTTTTCTGTTTTTTTTTTTAATTTATTTATTAATATTTTTTTTCAATGATGTGTGTAGGACAATAATAGAACATGTGAACAAATGTTTCACAAGAAAGTAGGTCTTAGCAACAGCACTGTGCGGAGCATAAAATGGAGACAAAGCGGAAATATTAAAAAAAAAAAAAAAGACGTTACGTAATGAACCGGGAGGCAGTGTGAAGTAATGGTTAACGACTCGGATTGTGAAATCGGAGAACGATGAATCTTGTTTCTTGAGTGGTGTAGGATATATATATATATATATATATATATATATATATATATATATATATATCCTACACCACTTAAGAAACAATATTAAGACACACACACGCACACACACACACACACACACACACACACACACATATATATATATATATATATATATATATACTAGAAGTATAGCCTGGCGTTGCTCGTGTGTAATGAAAGCTTATATATATATATATATATATATATATTATCGATTTTCTGCACTATTCCCAAACAATGATATAAAAAAACAAAAATGCAAAATGTAAGACAAATAACACATTCCCTAAACCTAATATTAAGATTAAACATGCAAATTTACACCGATTGTAAAGACTCTGCAAAAATAAAAATAAACAAAAAAAACATCCGCAACAACTAATAAATTCCAACGGTCACAGACTGACTCCATTATCTTGCTAACACCCAACAACACACACTAACACTCTCCACAAAAAATTCCAACTGTCAACGAAATATCACAATATAAAAAAAACCAGCCAAAACCCCTAACAAAACGAAATAAATGAAAATGAAAACGGATTCCCAGTACCACATCGCCTGACGAAGCATCGGTACTCCGATGCAGAAACGGACGCGCTTTCGTAGCGATTATATATAGAGAAGTTATGTACATGTTCTAAAATATAATTTAAAATAAATATATATATATATATATATATATATATATATATATATATACACTTGCGCCCCGGTTTTTTCCCAATCTCACCTTTGCTTATAGAAATGATACTGAAACAAACTAACATGCATAATAAAAAGTCCAAGGAAAACGATTGAATTCCCTTCATTTTAACATCTCGTGACATTGCACTACACATGAAGGAGTTCTGAAACTAAAATATCCTGTTAATCTTTTTGAATGAATTGCGAGTGTTTTTATAATTGCCAACACTGTCTGTTTATAGCTACGTAATTTGGAATAAAGCTCATTTCGTCTTTTTGCCTTGATAGTCTATCATAAGATGAAACACGTAGGGGATTTAAATACAGTTTTCCTCTTGTCTTCTTTTTATTTAAGCATCCTGTCCTTAATCTCAGATCATAACTGAGTATATTTTTACATACGCACATATATATATATATATATATATATATATATATATATATATGTATACTAGTACCATAGCCCGCCGGCATTGCCCGTGCAAGTCAGAACATTTTAGTAGTAGAAGATGCCACTTTTTATTTTACATGTTTTGTTTTTGTTTGAAAAAACACTTTTTTTTTTTAAATATTTCTGTTGTTTCAAAATTACGGGGAAAAATATTCACATTTTTTTGTTGATCAAATGAATTTTTAAAACGTCGGAATAACAATTAAATATAAAGGCTTATTTATTTTATTTTTTTTTTAATAAAAAATATTTTAGTCGCGTTTGACATATGTGATTTGATTTCTGTGACGTAATTCAGCAACCATCTTAGATCTTAGATGTTTTACGGAGCAAATGTAAACAATCGTGTCCATTGGCCAAAAAGTTCGAAAGGGAAAATTCCTGAACTTAAAACTCAAAAAGTATATGTCGACCTGGCTTCCCTGTAGATGTGTCCCTAGAAAGTTTTTTTTAATCATGTCACCCTAAGCAAGGCATTCCACTGCCACTATAGAGCAGGGGGTTACATAGAGCGATTGGGTATAGGAAATGTCAGAAGGAGGGTGATAGACGAATTAGGATGTACATAGGGAGAGAGTTGGAGAGAATGAGTGTGAGTTAGAGTGTTAGGAGGTGTCTATTGACCCTACATTTAAACTCCTGGAGGTTGTATCCGTCGGGGAAGCAAGCATGCGAAAGGGAATTCCACAGGCGGACAGGGCGAGAAAAGAAGCTGTTGGAGTAGAAATTGCGGTTACATTTCATCGGTTTCACTGTAAAAGGGTGGGACCCAGTTGCCAATCTAGTATCTCGTGCAAATTCACATCTAGGGGGCACCAGTGATTTAAGTTCATCAGAGTAGAAGCCATGAAAGTATTTATAGAAGAGGCACAGGGAAGCCACGTCACGCCGGTGAGAGAGTGACTGCAGGTGGTCAGCTAAGTCGGTATCAATCACATTACAGATTCTTCGCTGTATTTTGTCAAGAACCCCGAGGAGAACAGCAGGGGCACCCGACCAGATGTGGCAGCAGTATTCAAAACACGGGCGGATGGTAGATTTATATAAGTGCAGGATAGATTCAGACTGAAAGAATTTCCGGGCCCTGCACAGAGAGCCGACTTTCATAGCAGCGGATTTAGCAATAGATTCGACGTAGTCATTCCACTTGAGGTCCGCTGAGAGTGTCAGGCCAAGCAGGCGTAGTGTTTTACTGGGAGGTAAGCCTGTTCCATGCTAATGCGAGGGAGGTGCGGTTGTCTGTGGTGGTTAATTGACAGAAGCTTCTTTTTGGAAGAATTGAATTTTACGAGCCATTTCTTACCCCAATCCACCACGGATTGGACGTCCTTTTCAAGTTCAGCAGCGAGGTTCGCCTTGTCATCAACACCAGATTTTTGATCGAGGCGAGCGTAAACTGTGGTATCGTCGGCGTACATGCCTACTTGTGATCTTATGGCATCGGGGAGATCATTGATGTAGATTAGAAAGAGCGTAGGACCTAGGATAGAGCCTTGGGGGACACCCGCTTTTCTAGGGTAGTTCTGGGAGGCATGTCCGTTTAATACCGCCTTCAGTGTGCGGTTAGAGAGGAATGACTGGATTAAGTCTAACAAATGTCCAGTAATGCCGTAGCTTCGCAGTTTCCGTAGAAGGCCGGCATGCCATACTTTGTCGAATGCTTTAGAGTTATACAAGGCGACAGTTCGGGCTTCACCATTCTTGTCGAGATCCTGGTATATATACTCGGTGATGGTCGTTATGGCGTAGATTAAAAAAATGTAGGTGTGCATAGGGTACAGTCACACACAGACTCACAGATTGCCTTTTATATATATATATATATATATATATATATATATATGATAAAGGATAAAGTAGTTTACATTTAATTAATTTATTTGTCATTCAATTTCCCAAAATATTTATATTCAAAAATATCTCATAAAGAAATAAAAACACTTAAAATAGTAATGGTAATATTAACCATTTCCTTCAAGGAAAACACTTTTATAAAATCTTTCTCTTGAAGGAATTTTTCAGGAAAACGGGTTTCACGAATGCAGTAGCTGTTGTCCAGTAGCAGTAATGGAAATTTCTTTCCAAACTTTTTGTTTGAAGTACTGTGGAAAGTCACCATCTTCATAATTTTCTCTTCAAGTTACATGCGCTGTCTATTTTAACAGTAAATGCGACTTCAATCTCTGGTCTAGGAAGACAAAATTCAGGATTAGTATAAACAAGACGAGCAAGAACTGAGCAGCACCAAAAAGCAACAGATAGAATATTGCTGTCATGTATGGTCAGGCAACTCAGACGTTCATCTTAGTGTTCTCGACAGGCTCCAAAGGAGAATCTGTAATGTGAGAGATCCCGACTTGGCAGCCCGACTCCAGCCACTTTCTCACTAGCGGGATGTGGCTTCCCTCTGTCTCTTCTACAAATATTTTCATGGCTTCTGTTCCGACGAACATAAGTCACTGGTGACCCCGCCACTAGAATTTACTGGTGCAACCAGACTGGCTTCAAGGTTCCACCCACTTACAGTTTGACCAACTAAATGCAGCCGTCAATTCTACTTCATCAGTTTCTTTTCTTGCACTTCCCGCCTGTGGAATTCCCTTCTGTATACTTGCTTTCCTGACGGTTACAACCTCCAGGAATTTAAATGCTCTTATCCACTTGACTCCAGTTCTCTCTACATCATCATGTATAACTTGTTCTTTTCCTGTCTCTCTGTCTTCGCAACTGTCTTCATACCTGTGTTTCCATCCTTCTCTTGGCCTTTCTCTCCCCCCACCCCTGTAACTGGTTTGTGTTTCTCTTCACTCTCCTCCTGCCTAAAGTTTTACTCTCTTATGTAGCCCCCTACGCATCAGTGGCGTTACCGCCTTGCTTGGTGGGAAACGATTAACAAAATATCTGGTTTTGGTTCTTTATTTGCACTTCCTGCTTGTGGAACTCCCTTCCGTACACTTGCTTTCGTGACGGCAACAACCTCCAGGAATTTAAATGCAATGTCAATACCCATCACTTATCTAGTTGACTCCAGTCCTTTCTACATCATCCTGTATAACTTGTTCTTTTCCTGTCTCTCTGCCTTCGCAACTGTCTTCACACCTGTGTTTCCATTCTTCTCTTGCCCTTTCTCTGACACCCGCTGTAATTGGTCCGTCTTTCTCTTCGCTCTTCTCTTGTCTAAACTTTTACTATTATGTAGCCCGATGCGCATCAGTGGCGGTACCGCCTTGCTTGGGGTGAAACGATTAAAAAATATCTTTAAACACGGATAACAGAATGAGAACAATCTAACTCCATAGATTGAAAAAGGGTTTAGTTCAAAATTCCCTAAAGTTTACCTGGATTGACACTTGAAGAAGACCAAAAGACATAGTGACCGAAAAGTTTTAATAATAACAACAAAGATGAGGATATTATTTAAATTGGTTGGTTGTTTTTGTTTTATGGCATATCAACCCCGGCGGGTCATTTATTGCCAACTAAATTTTATTTATTTATTGCAGGTAATACCTTTTTCTTTCAACAATTTATTGTTGTTTTTATATAAGTTTTGTCTCTAGTAATACTTTTTTCTTTTCGAGTATCAAGATTCATTGGGATTTGTTTTTTTTGTTTTTTTTAAGGGCAGGGTCCCCAAGTCCTACCCTTGTTATTTAACCCCTAGCTGGAGGGAAGGAACGGATTAATACCTTTTACAAGGGTACCAGTGCTTAAGTGAATGCAGGGTATTCAACTGGAATTCGAACTCGGCTCACCGATTTCTCTTTCTGAGCCGATATCCACTGCACCACGATGCATATCCGTCACTAAACGCTTACAGCAACTGGTATTCCCAAGCGGTCACCCATCTAAGTACCGACCAGGCTCGACGTTGCTTAACTTCGCTGATCGAGCGAGAACCGGTCTATTCAACGTGATATGGCCGTAAGTCATATTGTTCAAATTTTTTTTTTTTTTTTTTTTTTTTTAATCATCTCACCCCAAGCAAGGCATTCCACTGCCACTATTGCGCATGGGGCTACATAGGGGAAGGTAAAGAGAAGGAGTGGATAGACATAGGGAATGTCAGGAGAAAGGTGACAGATGAGTAAGGATAGCGAGGATGAGGGTCGGGCAGATGGGAAGAGTGCTTGATAGAATGGGAGCAGGTTAGTGTGTTAGGAGGTGTGTATTGACCTTACATTTAAACTCCTGGAGATTGTAGCCGTCGGGGAAGCAATCGTTTGGAAGAGAATTCCACAGTCGGGAAGTGCGAGGAAAGAAACTGTTGGAGTAGAAGTTACGGCTGCATTTTATCGGTTTCACTGTAAAAGGGTGGGATCTAGTTGCTAATCTAGTATCTCGTGCAAATTCGTATTTAGGGGGCACCAGTGATCTAAGTTCATCGGAGCAGAAGCCGTGAAAGTATTTATAGAGTATGCCAACAATGTAAATAATGCACTTAGTAGTTCAAATAAATTATATAATTATGGCATTTTAGACTTTGAGATAATATTAGAAGATCAAAGAAAACAAAAGCGATCAAAACAGTAAAGACTGTGATAATAGAATGTCGTTCATAGAACAGTGTCAATATATTCCGTCAATCAATGTCATACCTGAAGTACAGTCTCCATTTTCCTGCAATCGATATCCTATAGCACAGACACAGGTGAAACCGTTTCTTTTGGGAAGGCAAACATGTTGACATCCTCCATTGTTTTTAACACAAGGATCTAAAATAAAAATGATTTTTTGTTAGATTTTATGCTAAAAAATGTGTGGAATATTTTATACATTAATATGCAGTGTGTTCCAACATTTTATGCAAGTCAAATTTTTTAAAAATATGTTGTATTTGAATTTAATACATCTAAAAATATGACAACACTGACACACGCAATCATGTTCAATAAGAAGTGCTTCTATGCAGCAAGAAATAAACAGCAACAATTTTCGGATATTGCTACTTATTTCTCTTGTTTTTGCGACATATGCTGTAAATGAAGCTTGATCTATGAGGACAAAGCCAAAATTGCACAGATTCTCCATGATCTAAAAACAACATTTCAAATGGCTAAACTCAGCAAAAGAGATCGTCATACAATGAAAAACTGTGTTATAAGCCTGTCTGTACAATTTTTGGAAAACCCGTGATTCTGTTTCTCCTTCGTGAAACATGTCATTGCCTAGAACACAATAATCCGGCCTGTTTGAAGCTGGGGCCCTAAACATGCCTTCTCTAGAAGCACTGAAGAATCTCCATATTATATGTAAGACATTTTTTTATTTCTCCTTAAACTCTGCTTCGCCATGTAGAGATATGTGATATTTTTTCTCTGCACAAGATACGTGTATATATGTATATATAACTTTATGTACGACATAAGATTATAAAAGTCTCTCTAAAAACAAAGTATGTTTATCATTCCTTTTCCTTTCGGCTATTTTGTTCCGTCCTTGAAGTACGGTGTTATATCACGGATATAATAATGCCTATAATGAGGAAAATACAAATGGAAGAATAAACATTTCTTCCATAAGTCACTCCTGTTATATCACAAAGAAAGTTTGGCCTCCGATGGAGATCTATAAGCAATCAATCTGCCTGAGCTGTCACTGAGACTTTCATTTAAATTGTGGGAAAAGTAAAGTAAAATAAAACAATGAATAAAATAAGAATAAATAAATACATTTCCCATGATGCTAGCAATAAAGAAACCGGTAGACTGGTTGCCAACCGCTATAGAATCCAATCTGTCCTGTTATTTAACCCATAACTAGAGGGAAGAAACGGATTAATACCGTTCCCAAGGGTATTTGTGCGTAAGCAAATGCAAAGAATTGAACTGAAATTCGAAATCGGTTCCCCGATTTGTCGTTCCGTGTCGATATCCACTGCAACACAACACGCATCCTTTACATTAATTGTTCATAAATCTGCCATTGGTCGGTGCATTGAATATTGTTGCCATATCTGGTCCGGTGTTTCTGCCATTCATCTCGAGGTTCTCAACAAAAGCTAAAGAAAGATCTGCAAAGTAATCGGTCATCTCAACTTCAGTCATTTTTTTTTCACTGATATAATGCGGCTTTGCTTCCCTCTGTCTTTTCTACAAATAATTTCATGGCTACTCCTCTGATGAGCTCTTTTCCCTGGTGCCCGTCCACGTGAATTTAAGCGCACTACTAGATTGGCATCTAGGTCCCACCCGTTGAAATAGTAAAATGTAACCTCCTCTTCTACTCTAACAGTTTATTTTCTCGCACTTTCCACCTGCGAAACTCCCTTCCGTTTACTTGCTTCCCTGATAGTACCAAAAATTTTAATGCAACATCAATTGCTCTGTTCTATCTTCTTAAATCTTGCTCATCTTTTACCCTTTCTTCAATACCCACTGTACCCAGTCTTTTCTCTCACTGTAACCCCCTAATGGCGAACTAGGTGCCGCCTTGCTTAGGGTGAAATGATTAAAAAAAATACGCAAATTCCTACAATACACCAAGAAGCAACTTTTAAATTCCAAATTGTAAATAATGACTGGGTTGTTTTTTTACGATTAGCTGGGTATAAGATAGTTAGCGATGACAAGCCTAAGCCTTTCTCCCCTCCCCCATTTCGACCTTGTGCCAAAATTGTAATTTTTAAATTCTATAACAAATTGACGCTATAAAGAGAGAAATTTTACATTTGTTATTACTTAAATACTAGGTAGTGATTACGTCGTTGTTTCCAATGGCAACGACAATTATAAAACAAAGGGATTTTCTTAATATGTTTGGAATTATATTGACTGTCAGAGGAGTTAACCATTGAGCTGGTGCGGGGGTCAACCATTAGCTAATGAGGGTTTACTGGGTATGGTTATTGCTTCTGTGCTGTAAGTGGAGCTATGTTTCTCCTCATTTTAGATGTCATGGGCTCGGCCCCAGGTACTAACGCTTCGGCAGCAACTTCCTCATTGCACTAAAAAGGTGTAATACTGATGCTGGCGTGACCAGTGATCGCGGAGGAGAAGGCAAAACCACAATTTTCGTTCTTATCCGCATGTCACTCCCCGTGTCACAATCAGTCTTGGTGAGAAGATCGGATAAATATACCTGACTGTCGAGCCGAAGGGAGCACTCTGCACTTACCTCGTCAAGCAGCAAACTTTCTGCTCCGTTCTCAGATGTGTCATCGAAATCTTCCTCGGGCGCGATGAGACCGTGGCGCGGGCGCAGATCCTTAATGCCTCGGGGTATTCCGTTCGCCAAAAATGACTGCGGACTGATCATTTTCGTCACCCGACCCCTGTTGAACTTGGTGGTACACCGACTCATTGGCGTTGTGATCTCCGACCTGGTAAGAGCCGTGCCCGTGAGCTAACGACATCGGCGAATTGCGTGTGTTGAAGTTGCGGATTGACAGACAAAGAGGAAGTAGAAGCGGCTTAGTTGGTGTCTGTTTCACAACTGCCTTGTGTAACGGCCGAGAAAGAGAAACTTGGAATCCATTTTCTTTTGGCGACCAAAGAAAGAAAAACAGCTGATGTGCTGGCAAGCGTTACACTGCACTTTTTGACCCCAATCATCATTATTAATTTGTTTTTGTTTTTTGTTGTTTGTTTTTTTTTTTTTTGCTACAATCGTAAATGTAGCGATGAGTCAGGGCCTCCTCTAATATAGAGGATGCCCTGGATGAGTCCAATAAGTCGGCAACGACTACAGTACATGATCTTGTAGGACCACTTCTACATGCACGTACATAGCTACATACATCGTCATGCACACACGGTCGTACGCATATACCCACACACACCTACGTAAGGACTGCACATGAAGCTTTCTTTTTCCCCGCGTTTATCAAGAAATATATAAACTAATTTCCACACATGTCTAACCAGTTGGAATATGTTTTCAGAGCTTTAAGACCAAGAACCGTTCGTCCCTTCCAACTCACACAAACTACTAATTGCATTCAGCAATTAAACATATAAAAATGTTTCTCTCTTGAACATTTCAATAGATGTATTAGTATATTCACTAATATTTAGTACAAACATATTATTTCCTTTTTCACGGACTCTCCTAACATGAATATTCAGACAATATCTTAAATATCTAAGAGAGAACACTTTACACGACATCTTGAATTTGTGATTCATTCAGTTCTGTAACTTTACTGAATACAATGTTGTTATTTCGTTACATTGTGCCCTGAGTTATTTTATTTATAATTGTGGTGGTTTGGACAACCAACCTTTTCTTCACTATTAAAAATCACTACCCGACGGTCAGTTTACTACAAGTTGGTACACAGGTTGTCCAGACCCCGACAGGTTTAACACAAAATATTGTAGATTTTTTAAGTAAAATGAACTCACGAAAGGAATGTGCATTGTGGCGCAGTGGATATCGACTCGGAACGAGAAATCGGAGAGCCGAGTTCGAATTCCAGTTAAATTCCTTGCATTCACTTATGCGCAAATACCCTTGGGAAAGGTATTAATCCGTCTATTCCTTCCAGTTATGGGTTAAATAACAGGACAGATTGGGTTAGTCGGCAACCAGTCTACCGCAGAAAGCAATGGCAACCTACTGTGGGATAATCTTCTGCCCAGACAGTCATGTCTCTTTCGAGACATGACCGCCCAAGCGTGTATCACGTATGGCACTTAACTGACTGACTGAACTCACGAAATCAATGTCGTCAGTTTTTTGTTTTTCTTCTTCCTCATTCCTCGTCGCTGTCATCGTCTTGCAGCAGTTTCTTCCTAATTCAATCTCTTCTATTGCCGCTCAGATTTCGTGAAGCGCCCTTCTCCTTGAGCTGTCTGGCTTGTCTGTTTATTGGCGCCAGAGTCAACGCAGCTTTTCGTTCATTCGGACATGTGAATTCAACCGAACGTCCTGGCACCTGAATTCAAACTGAGCGTAAGGCATTTTTTTAATCATATCACCCCAAGCAAGGCGGTAACGCCACTGATGCGCAGGGGGCTACTTAAGAGTAACAAAATTGGAAAAGAGAAAGCCGGAAACCACACCCTAAACAAGGAACAAGGGATGAGCCTCTTCACCTGTTCAAAAGACGTGGTAGAGTGTGAACCGGGCGATAGTTTAGTCTATCTACTCCAATTGAGAAAAAAAAAGGAAAAGCGTAAGAAGATTGGAAAACCGAAAGCCGGAAACCACATCCTAAACAGGAAACAAGGGATGAGCCTCTTCACCTGTTCAAAAGACGTGAGTGGAGTTTGAACCGGGCGATAGTTTAGTCTATCTACTCCAATTGAGAAAATGAAATAAAAAGAAAAGCGTAAGAAGATTGGAAAACCGAAAGCCGGAAACCACATCCTAAACAGGGAACAAGGGATGAGCCTTTTCACCTGTTCAAAAGACGTGGGTGGAGTGTGAACCGGGCGATAGTTTAGTCTATCTACTCCAATTGAGAAAAAAAAAAGGAAAAGCGTAAGAAGATTGGAAAACCGAAAGCCGGAAACCACATCCTAAACAGGAAACAAGGGATGAGCCTCTTCACCTGTTCAAAAGACGTGAGTGGAGTGTGAACCGGGCGATAGTTTAGTCTATCTACTCCAATTGAGAAAAAAAAAAGAAAAGAGTAAGAAGATTGGAAAAAAGAAATTACGTTTAAGTCTCGTTTCTCGCATTCAGAAGGTCGCGGGTTCGATCTTAAACAAAAGTCCTATTCACTTTCACCATCCGATCCGTGTTCTCTGTCACAAGCATCGCTATAAATTTTAGTCAGTCAGTTAAGTGCTATACGTGATACACGCTTGGGCGATCATGTCTCGAAAGAGACACGACTGATTAGACAGAAGATTATCCCGCAGTAGGTTGCCATTGTTTTCTGCGGTAGAATAGTTGCCAGCCAAAGCTATAGAAACCAATTTGTCCTATTATTTAACCCATAACTGGAGAGAAGAGACGGATTAATACCTTTCCCAAGAGTATTTGGGCCTAAGTGAATGCAACGTAGTCAACTGGAATTCGAACTCGGCTCTCGGATTTTTCGTTCTGAGCCGATATCCACTGCACCACAACGCACATCCCGCTATAAATTAATGGATCCAATATGTGCTTTATATCAGTTATTCTGTTGTCATTAGAAATATTTCTTAATACAAATACTTACTTGAACCTTGAGGCTGACTTTTGGCGTGTAAGAAAGCCATAGCCAACGTCGGATCTATTTCTTTCATATTTCCAATCAGAGTTCCATCATGTTTATTGATGGTATAGATACCTGTCGAACCATAACGCCAGTCAGAATAGACAATGTAATTCTGAAATTTAAAAAAAATTGAATAATTAATAGAGATCAGTTATATCCTTTGATTTGTTAAGATGAAAATTCCAGTTTTAAATTTTCCGACCAGTCAATCTTGAAGAACATAGCCACTCCATATCAATAAAACCAGCTTTTATAAATTGATTGATTTTTTTTTACAGCTTATCAACATTTGCAGGTTCTTTAAAATCAAAAAATATTTTTAGATTGTAAGAATCATTTACTGATACGAGTCCTACTAATAATTTGGTGATAATATTTACTGATACGAGTCCTACTAATAATTTGCTGATAATGATTATTTACTGATACGTGTCCTACTAATAATTTGGTGATAATGATTATTTACTGATACGAGTCCTACTAATACTTTGGTGATAATAATTATTTACTGATACGAGTCCTACTAATAATTTGCTGATAATTATTTACTAATACGAGTCCTACTAATAAGTTGGTGATAATTATTTACTGATACGAGTCCTACTAATAAGTTGGTGATAATAATTATTTACTGATACGTGTCCTACTAATAATTTGCTGATAATTATTTACTAATACGAGTCCTACTAATAAGTTGGTGATAATTATTTACTGATACGAGTCCTACTAATAAGTTGGTGATAATAATTATTTACTGATACGTGTCCTACTAATAATTTGCTGATAATTATTTACTGATACGAGTCCTACTAATACTTTGGTGATAATAATTATTTATTGATACGAGTCCTACTAATAATTCGGTAATAATAATTATTTACTGATACGAGTCCTACTAATACTTTGGTGATAATAATTATTTATTGATACGAGTCCTACTAATAATTCGGTAATAATAATTATTTACTGATAGGTGTCCTACTAATAATTTGCTGATAATTATTTACTAATACGAGTCCTACTAATAAGTTGGTGATAATTATTTACTGATACGAGTCCTACTAATAAGTTGGTGATAATAATTATTTACTGATACGTGTCCTACTAATAATTTGCTGATAATTATTTACTGATACGAGTCCTACTAATACTTTGGTGATAATAATTATTTATTGATACGAGTCCTACTAATAATTCGGTAATAATAATTATTTACTGATAGGTGTCCTACTAATAATTTGCTGATAATTATTTACTAATACGAGTCCTACTAATAAGTTGGTGATAATTATTTACTGATACGAGTCCTACTAATAAGTTGGTGATAATAATTATTTACTGATACGTGTCCTACTAATAATTTGCTGATAATTATTTACTGATACGAGTCCTACTAATACTTTGGTGATAATAATTATTTATTCATACGAGTCCTACTAATAATTCGGTAATAATAATTATTTACTGATACGAGTCCTACTAATATTTTTGTGATAATAATTATTTACTGATACAAGTCCTACTAATATTTTTGTGATAATAATTAGTTACTGATACAAGTCCTACTAATAATTTGGCGATTATAAATTTTTTGCTGATGCGTCCTACGAACAAAACCCATAATTATCAAGGGAGAAGAGGTGGATGTATACCTTATTCAAGTGTATTTTTGGGTGTAACTCAATATAACGAACACGACTGGAATTGGAACTCAGTTTTCTCTATCTCTCTGGCTCTCAATATGTTCTGTGGGGGGTGAGTTTTCAAATCCTTCCACATTATAAGTACAAATGAATTCATTTGTCATGTAGCGGATAAGAAATTAATTAAAATCAACCTTCTTCTTCACTTTTACAAAAATTCACAACGACGTGTGAAATCCTGGGTTTTCCCAAATAGAAAAAGGATTGACTATCTGCTTGACGAAAAAGTCGAAACCAGATTTCGCAAGTAGGTGTTAAAATGATATTTGACGAATGGGAGCGACTTGCAAGTCAACTTCGGGTGTAAGTTCGAAAATATCTAGATTACAATGAAAGAACTTCATCAATATCAGTCAAGTCAGTCAGAGAGATGGGAGCAGCAAAAGAGACACACATCTAAAATGTAACTTCAAACTTCAAGTGAAACGGACATTGTCCTCTTTCTCTTTCTCCTTATCTATTTCAACAATTACTACTAGAACATTTTGTACGAACTCTACACTTAACCTCTTAATGTTTCTAATTGAACATTAACTTGTAAAACTTATGTTATTCCTCCTTTTAATAAATTTCTATTTTAACATGAAAAATGTATATTTTATTATTCCACTCTTCTACACTAATCCACACATTCCAACCTGCCGAAAACCAATCTTCTGATGATAATTCTGCATCTAAATCTTGTAAGCTGTGACACAAGGCCGAATTAAAGAAACATTAACCAGCTCCCTACGCTACAGTCTCTTTCTTACAAACACATAAAAATATACAAATGACAAACATGAATTTTCATTTTCCTCCATGATAATTTCTGTTGATTTGATTGTGATTCCTATGAAAAGAAAAAATTAAATAAAAAAAAAGTCTTAAAAATATAATGAATCAGCCTTCGCTACAATAATATTCGGAGCCAAGTCGTTTTTCGAATTTACTGGGCACTCGGCTAAACCAAAAATATTCATTCCCACTTCTGTATATTATTTATAAATGTATTCGGAGCCAAGTCGTTTTTCAAATTTACTGGGCACTCGGCTAAACCAAAAATATTCATTCCCACTTCTGTATATTATTTATAAATGTATTCGGAGCCAAGTCGTTTTTCAAATTTACTGGGCACTCGGCTAAACCAAAAATATTCATTCCCACTTCTGTATATTATTTATAAATGTATTCGGAGCCAAGTCGTTTTTCAAATTTACTGGGCACTCGGCTAAACCAAAAATATTCATTCCCACTTCTGTATATTATTTATAAATGTATTCGGAGCCAAGTCGTTTTTCAAATTTACTGGGCACTCGGCTAAACCAAAAATATTCATTCCCACTTCTGTATATTATTTATAAATGTATTCGGAGCCAAGTCGTTTTTCAAATTTACTGGGCACTCGGCTAAACCAAAAATATTCATTCCCACTTCTGTATATTATTTATAAATGTATTCGGAGCCAAGTCGTTTTTCAAATTTACTGGGCACTCGGCTAAACCAAAAATAATCATTCCCACTTCTGTATTTTATTTATAAATGTATTCGGAGCCAAGTCGTTTTTCGAATTTACTGGGCACGCGGCTAAACCAAAACTAATCATTCCCACTTCTGTATTTTATTTATAAATGTATTCGGAGCCAAGTCGTTTTTCGAATTTACTGGGCACGCGGCTAAACCAAAACTAATCATTCCCACTTCTGTATTTTATTTATAAATGTATTCGGAGCCAAGTCGTTTTTCGAATTTACTGGGCACGCGGCTAAACCAAAACTAATCATTCCCACTTCTGTATTTTATTTATAAATGTATTCGGAGCCAAGTCGTTTTGCGAATTTACTGGGCACTCGGCTAAACCAAAACTAATCATTCCCACTTCTGTATTTTATTTATAAATGTATTCGGAGCCAAGTCGTTTTTCGAATTTACTGGGCACGCGGCTAAACCAAAACTAATCATTCCCACTTCTGTATTTTATTTATAAATGTATTCGGAGCCAAGTCGTTTTTCAAATTTACTGGGCACTCGGCTAAACCAAAAATATTCATTCCCACTTCTGTATATTATTTATAAATGTATTCGGAGCCAAGTCGTTTTTCAAATTTACTGGGCACTCGGCTAAACCAAAAATATTCATTCCCACTTCTGTATATTATTTATAAATGTATTCGGAGCCAAGTCGTTTTTCAAATTTACTGGGCACTCGGCTAAACCAAAAATATTCATTCCCACTTCTGTATATTATTTATAAATGTATTCGGAGCCAAGTCGTTTTTCAAATTTACTGGGCACTCGGCTAAACCAAAAATATTCATTCCCACTTCTGTATATTATTTATAAATGTATTCGGAGCCAAGTCGTTTTTCAAATTTACTGGGCACTCGGCTAAACCAAAAATAATCATTCCCACTTCTGTATTTTATTTATAAATGTATTCGGAGCCAAGTCGTTTTTCGAATTTACTGGGCACGCGGCTAAACCAAAACTAATCATTCCCACTTCTGTATTTTATTTATAAATGTATTCGGAGCCAAGTCGTTTTTCGAATTTACTGGGCACGCGGCTAAACCAAAACTAATCATTCCCACTTCTGTATTTTATTTATAAATGTATTCGGAGCCAAGTCGTTTTTCGAATTTACTGGGCACGCGGCTAAACCAAAACTAATCATTCCCACTTCTGTATTTTATTTATAAATGTATTCGGAGCCAAGTCGTTTTTCGAATTTACTGGGCACTCGGCTAAACCAAAACTAATCATTCCCACTTCTGTATTTTATTTATAAATGTATTCGGAGCCAAGTCGTTTTTCGAATTTACTGGGCACGCGGCTAAACCAAAACTAATCATTCCCACTTCTGTATTTTATTTATAAATGTATTCGGAGCCAAGTCGTTTTTCGAATTTACTGGGCACGCGGCTAAACCAAAACTAATCATTCCCACTTCTGTATTTTATTTATAAATGTATTCGGAGCCAAGTCGTTTTTCGAATTTACTGGGCACTCGGCTAAACCAAAACTAATCATTCCCACTTCTGTATTTTATTTATAAATGTATTCGGAGCCAAGTCGTTTTTCGAATTTACTGGGCACGCGGCTAAACCAAAACTAATCATTCCCACTTCTGTATTTTATTTATAAATGTATTCGGAGCCAAGTCGTTTTTCGAATTTACTGGGCACTCGGCTAAACCAAAACTAATCATTCCCACTTCTGTATTTTATTTATAAATGTATTCGGAGCCAAGTCGTTTTTGGAATTTACTGGGCACGCGGCTAAACCAAACTAATCATTCCCACTTCTGTATTTTATTTATAAATGTATTCGGAGCCAAGTCGTTTTTCGAATTTACTGGGCACGCGGCTAAACCAAAACTAATCATTCCCACTTCTGTATTTTATTTATAAATGTATTCGGAGCCAAGTCGTTTTTCGAATTTACTGGGCACGCGGCTAAACCAAAACTAATCATTCCCACTTCTGTATTTTATTTATAAATGTATTCGGAGCCAAGTCGTTTTTCGAATTTACTGGCACGCGGCTAAACCAAAACTAATCATTCCCACTTCTGTATTTTATTTATAAATGTATTCGGAGCCAAGTCGTTTTTCGAATTTACTGGGCACGCGGCTAAACCAAAACTAATCATTCCCACTTCTGTATTTTATTTATAAATGTATTCGGAGCCAAGTCGTTTTTCGAATTTACTGGGCACTCGGCTAAACCAAAACTAATCATTCCCACTTCTGTATTTTATTTATAAATGTATTCGGAGCCAAGTCGTTTTTCGAATTTACTGGGCACGCGGCTAAACCAAAACTAATCATTCCCACTTCGTATTTTATTTATAAATGTATTCGGAGCCAAGTCGTTTTTCGAATTTACTGGGCACTCGGCTAAACCAAAACTAATCATTCCACTTCTGTATTTTATTTATAAATGCATTCGGAGCCAAGTCGTTTTTCGAATTTACTGGGCACGCGGCTAAACCAAACTAATCATTCCCACTTCTGTATTTTATTTATAAATGTACCTGGAGCCAAGTCGTTTTTCGAATTTACTGGGCACTCGGCTAAACCAAAACTAATCATTCCCACTTCTGTATTTTATTTATAAATGTATTCGGAGCCAAGTCGTTTTTCGAATTTACTGGGCACGCGGCTAAACCAAAACTAATCATTCCCACTTCTGTATTTTATTTATAAATGTATTCCGAGCCAAGTCGTTTTTCGAATTTACTGGGCACTCGGCTAAACCAAAACTAATCATTCCCACTTCTGTATTTTATTTATAAATGTATTCGGAGCCAAGTCGTTTTTCGAATTTACTGGGCACTCGGCTAAACCAAACTAATCATTCCCACTTCTGTATTTTATTTATAAATGTATTCGGAGCCAAGTCGTTTTTCGAATTTACTGGGAACTCGGCTAAACCAAACTAATCATTCCCACTTCTGTATTTTATTTATAAATGTATTCGGAGTCAAGTCGTTTTTCGAATTTACTGGGCACTCGGCTAAACCAAAACTAATCATTCCCACTTCTGTATTTTATTTATAAATGTATTCGGAGCCAAGTCGTTTTTCGAATTTACTGGGCACTCGGCTAAACCAAAACTAATCATTCCCACTTCTGTATTTTATTTATAAATGTATTCGGAGCCAAGTCGTTTTTCGAATTTACTGGGCACTCGGCTAAACCAAAACTAATCATTCCCACTTCTGTATTTTATTTATAAATGTATTCGGAGCGAAGTCGTTTTTCGAATTTAATGGGCACTCGGCTAAACCAAAACTAATCATTCCCACTTCTGTATTTTATTTATAAATGTATTCGGAGCCAAGTCGTTTTACGAATTTACTGGGCACTCGGCTAAACCAAAACTAATCATTCCCACTTCTGTATTTTATTTATAAATGTATTCGGAGCCAAGTCGTTTTTCGAATTTACCGGGCACTCGGCTAAACCAAAACTAATCATTCCCCACTTCGTATTTTATTTATAAATGTATTCGGAGCCAAGTCGTTTTTCGAATTTACCGGGCACTCGGCTAAACCAAAACTAAACATTCCCACTTCGTATTTTATTTATAAATGTATTCGGAGCCAAGTCGTTTTTCGAATTTACAGGGCACTCGGCTAAACCAAAACTAATCATTCCCACTTCTGTATTTTATTTATAAATGTATTCGGAGCCAAGTCGTTTTTCGAATTTACCGGGCACTCGGCTAAACCAAAACTAAACATTCCCACTTCTGTATTTTATTTATAAATGTATTCGGAGCCAAGTCGTTTTTCGAATTTACCGGGCACTCGGCTAAACCAAAACTAATCATTCCCACTTCTGTATTTTATTTATAAATGTATTCGGAGCGAAGTCGTTTTTCGAATTTAATGGGCACTGGCTAAACCAAAACTAATCATTCCCACTTCTGTATTTTATTTATAAATGTATTCGGAGCCAAGTCGTTTTTCGAATTTACTGGGCACTCGGCTAAACCAAAACTAATCATTCCCACTTCTGTATTTTATTTATAAATGTATTCGGAGCCAAGTCGTTTTTCTAATTTACTGCACCCGGCTAAACCAAAACTAATCATTCCCACTTCTGTATTTTATTTATAAATGTATTCGGAGCCAAGTCGTTTTTCGAATTTACTGAGCACTCGGCTAAACCAAAACTAATCATTCCCACTTCTGTATTTTATTTATAAATGTATTCGGAGCCAAGTCGTTTTTCGAATTTACCGGCACTCGGCTAAACCAAAACTAAACATTCCCACTTCTGTATTTTATTTATAAATGTATTCGGAGCCAAGTCGTTTTTCGAATTTACTGGGCACTCGGCTAAACCAAAACTAATCATTCCTAATTTCTGTATTTTATTTATAAATGTATTCGGAGCCAAGTCGTTTTTCGGAATTTACTGGGCACTCGGCTAAACCAAAACTAATCATTCCCACTTCTGTATTTTATTTATAAATGTATTCGGAGCCAAGTCGTTTTTCGAATTTACTGGGCACTCGGCTAAACCAAAAATAATCATTCCCACTTCTGTATTTTATTTATAAATGTATTCGGAGCCAAGTCGTTTTTCGAATTTACCGGGCACTCGGCTAAACCAAAACTAAACATTCTGTACTGTATTTTTTTTTATTTATAAATGTATTCGGAGCCAAGCCGTTTTTCGAATTTACTGAGCACTCGGCTAAACCAAAACTAATCATTCCCACTTCTGTATTTTATTTATAAATGTATTCGGAGCCAAGTCGTTTTTCGAATTTACCGGGCACTGGCTAAACCAAAACTAAACATTCCCACTTCTGTATTTTATTTATAAATGTATTCGGAGCCAAGTCGTTTTTCGAATTTACTGGGCACTCGGCTAAACCAAAACTAATCATTCCCACTTCGTATTTTATTTATAAATGTATTCGGAGCCAAGTCGTTTTTCGAATTTACTGGGCACTCAGCTAAACCAAAACTAATCATACCCAA